>JAYKAV010002825.1:152284-219911 GCA_035582835.1 Phoebastria nigripes
TTGGCCTTCTTGGCCACCTGGGCACACTGCCGGCTCATATTCAGCCGGCTGTCAACCAGCACCCCCAGGTCCTTTTCTGACAGGCAGCTTTCCAGCCACTCTTCCCCAAGCCTGTAGCGTTGCATGGGGTTGTTGTGACCCAAGTGCAGGACCCGGCACTTGGCCTTGTTGAATCTCATGCAGTTGGCCTCAGCAACTCAGACATAAACATGTCTGATCGATTAGATATTCACAGTTGATTATTCTTTCTCTCTCACAGCCAAAGAGACAGCAGAAGAAATTTTTGAATCCCAAATGACTATTTAGTTATATCCTCAAGTCTTTTATTTTGTTTTGATCAGTAGCAGAATCTCTGTATACAAAAAAGCTTCATAACTCAATATCAAAGTTGACCTCCATGTATCCAAAGAGCTGAACATTTCAGTCAGGCTTATTGATGGATAGTTTTTCTTTTGTTTTGTCACATGCACATCTTTACTTATATCTGATACTCATATAGGTGATCTTTTCTTCCACAAATATATATACTACGCTAGAATCGCATCTGTAGTAGTCTGGAGAGAGCAAAAATTTTCTTCCTGGGACACTGAACCCACAGTGCTGCATAATGTTATCTGAACTTGAGAGACACTTCTCTGGATCCTTGCACTAAAATACATCATATTCTTTCTCTTTCCTTCTTGTACATTTTCTTCTCCCATGTTGTGGTTTAACCCCAGTGGGCAGCTCAGCCCCACACAGCCGCTTGCTCACTCCTCCCTAGTGGGATGGGGGAGAGAATCAGGAGGGTAGAAGTGAGAAAACTCGTGGGTTGAGATAAAGACAGTTTAATAGGTAAATCAAAAGCTGTGCACACAAGCAAAGCAAAACAAGGAATTCATTCACTACTTCCCATTGGCAGGCAGGTGTTCAGCCATCTTCAGGGAAGCAGGGCTCCATCACGCGTAACGGTGACTTGGGAAGACAAACGCCATCACTCCGAACATCCCCCTCTTCCTTCTTCTTCCCCCAGCTTTATATGCTGAGCATGACATCATATGGTGTGGGGTATCCCTTTGGTCAGYTGGGGTCAGCTGTCCCAGCTGTGTCCCCTCCCAACTTGTTGTGCACCCCCAGYCTCCTCGCTGGTGGGGTGGTGTGAGAAGCAGAAAAGGCCTTGGCTCTGTGTAACCACTGCTCAGCAAGAACGAAAACATCCCTGTGTTATCAACCCTGTTTTCAGCACAAATCCAAAACCTAGCCCCATACTAGCTCCTATGAAGAAAATTAACTCTATCCCAGCCAAAACCAATACATCCCATCATCGTGCTTGATTAATGCCCAGATTTGTCCAATAATTACTTCCTAATAAACACATTAGAGAAGGTTATTTGTCTGAATAAAACCTTGATGGCAAAAACAGATTAATTTCCCAGGATGGTGATTTCCCAGCAAAACCAGGTTACATTTTAAGAATTGGGTGTAATTAGTGCAACCAAACATTAATCTTGTTGGAGCAGAAAGGGTATTTGGGGACTTCAGTAACTTGACAAATAAGGGTTTGAATACTTTGAGATAGTTTATATCATAAACTTGCCACAGAAAAAAGGCCAAGGGATTGCAGAGACAAATGGAAAGAAAAGAATGAAGCACTGGCACTTTCAGTGACAGTAACTAATGTGATTCTTTTCCAATTCATGGCATTTGAAGTCCTGAAGGCTGAACCTAGTTCCTATGGCAGCAAGACACAACAGAAGAAAGCACAGCCTAAAGGCCAATGGCAGTGATGGCAAATTAAAACCAGAAGACCCTCAGGTCAGAGAATAGGTTCTCTGTAAATAACTCAAGCCAAGGAGATGCCAAATGTAACTTAGGTGGATTTTATTGCTCTTTCCAGCACACTTCTTATTGCTGAAGTTTGTTTGCAGAAGCCTTGGGTTTCTGGCTTCTCTCTCTGCTTTAGGTGTTACTTTCCAAAGATTCAGAAAGAACCATTTCCCTTACCATTTCTCTCCACATGATCATACACATTTCTTAACAGAGGTGCAACGACAAGACACTTTTCTATGCTGAGCAATTAGCTGGTTTTAAGTCAAAGCAGTTTGAGATGATGCTCAGTGGGACAATCTGGCCCAGGAATTTCTCCTGACTTGGCTTCTCTGCTGCTAAAGGACACTGAGTCCCTTTGTAAGGGCTGAGCCTGGTGTGACTGCACTGTCAGCTCCTGGTAAATTCATATGTATTTAAGCGCATTAAACATCTGCTGAATTAGTTCTGGGAGGACTGTTCTGTTAGGCAAGCCCTCCTGCCCTTGAGAAGCAAATCACAAGGTAGCTTACACTATGCTCTGACGTTGCGTGCAACCAGAGGCAACATTGCCCTCCTGAGAAAGGATGGAGCAGACCCGACACTATGATACAAATTGCTGACATTATATGTCCTAGGCAATATAATGAAGCCCTAACCTTGCAATACTTCTTCCCTTGTGACCAGAAATATATCCAATTAGACCCAGCTATGCACTCCATTCCATAAAACGTACTCCCAAACTGAGCACTTCTGCCTGCCCCAGACTCTGGGTGAAAGGGAACTACAGAGGATACTATTTGCAAGGTGTTGCACTGCCTGGGAGAACCTAAATGGCACTGGGTATGTATTCAATGCCTCAGGTTTTTTAAACCTACAAGGCTACTACATGGACTGCCAGGACACTGCTCTTAATTGCTGGCTTGATACTCCTAGAAGGTTAAAGAGTGATGCTGGATGGATTTTTTCAAGTTTTTACATGCTTATTTCTGTGGTTCATGAGACACGCAAGTTCTCTTGGAAATACTGTCCACAGACATTCTAGAGCTACAGCTGGCAGAGAAGTAGTACTAGGGAGACACTGGCCAGGCAAGACAGAGGGGCAAAGTAGGTTGCATTTAGGGGAATATGGCAGTCATAAAGAGTTATTTTGCTTCTCTRTCTTACAGCAGCAAATGTGTAAGTTGTGCAAGATGCAAAATTAACAGTTGTTTGAGTTTCCTGTATGCACTAGGGTAGTAGCTTGCCAGCTGTTTCCAACATCTGCACATTCTTTAACAGCTGGCAATTCAAAACCTTTCATTTATTTTATTTTTTTTAAAACTGAGTATTTCCAAAAATAAGTGGAAAAGCTAATGTTCTTTTTTCTATAAAAGAGCTAATTTTGGGCTCCATTCAGGACAGCCTGTAAGTGCATATGAATATTCAGTTGGTACTGCTAGGTAACGTGCTTGAAAAGTTCATCTTCATACCCACAAAAGACCACAGAGGAACAATTGGAGGTAGCTGACCCCAAACAATACCCTGCCCTTGCTGCTCCCAGGCTCATCACAGGAGCCATCAGCTCATCAAAAGAATCTCCACACAYACAGAGGAGCCAAGAGGAAAAAGGGCAGTGGGGGAGGCCCCAGTGACCGGGTCAGAGATACGAGCCCCTGCTTGGGGATCCCCAGGGCTGTCCCAAGACAGCCTCAGCCCCATGGGCCCGGGGGGGCACCCACCCAGTGGGTCAATGGGAGAGGGTCACCTCACAGACTAAGAGGGGTCACCGCCTTAGGAGTATGGGAAATGTTACGGGATACAGAAAAAGAGCATTTTGGGATTCCACAAGGCTTATTAGGGATGTTTAGGGGAGAAAGCAGTGGCAGGGAAAGGAACAGGTTTAGGTGATTTGGGAAGGAACAAGAACTGGAAAAGAGAGGGATAAGGGGATTGAAAGACATGTCTATGTTACTGCATGATTCACGCTCTGTGTGTATGTCTGTGTTTTTGTTGTGTGCACGGGATTCTGTACCAGCAACTGGTGTGAGACTGTGGCCTCAAGGGCTCATCTGTCCAGGTGCCAGCACCTGGGGAGACTGAGATCCAGGGGAGTTGGACCCACACTCTACATGTGCAAATATATTTAAATATAGATATAGGTGCATATACATTTAAATAAATAAATGAAAAAATAAATAAATATACCTCCTACTAACAGACCTTCATCCTGAGCTGCCAAAAGAGGGCAACAAGAGAAGGCTGTGAGTAAGAATGTGTCTGTCTGTCTGTCTGTATCTGTGTGGCCAGCCATGAATGTATGGATTCATGAGTTGTGTACTTGTGCTCTGTGTATGTGCTGGGAGCACATGCTCAGCTTCACTACTGACTGGACTTGGGGGCATGCCTCACCTTTTTCGGGCTACTGGATTTGGCAACCCCCTAAAAAGTACTTAGGGGGCCTCCCAAATTTCTCTCTAAGACATTACATAGTCCACACTAGTATCTGTCTCAAATTATTCAGTGCATTTTGCCTGTCATATCTTCAGTCTATTGTTATCTGTCTTAAAAGAGAAAGCCCAAACTGACTCAGTATTTACGATAAGTTTCAACAGTGCTCAACAAACCAGGAAGTCATTCTTTTGCAAGTTCTGGTTCTTTTCACAAATACCAGTAAAATGCTTGTCATTTTTTGTCAGAGTATGAAATTTTTGACATGTATTTGGCCTTAGATCTACTATAATCCCCAGATCCTTTGCAGAAAAACTTCTCCTTTGCCAAGTGTTCCCCAGCTTGCATTTTGGCAATTAGTTTTACCAAAATTGAGGATATATGCTGATCTAGAATAATATGCAGCCACATTTTTTCAGACCATTTCTCACATTTGTCAAGACTTACCACTATGTCCCGCAACATATTAATAGTCCTTCCCACACCCATAGTTAATAACACTAATCTCAGTTCCACCACCCAGGACATTAACAGCAGCACCAAGCTCTACCCAGCACAGATATCTCAAGAACCTTATTTGACACAACCATCCACTTGTCAGTACAACTTTGTCATGTACTCTGGACAGAAGTTTTAGTCAGGTTTGCCTTCCCTTAGAGTAATTTTGTTTAGCTCACATTTCTCTATCTTACTGATGGGATTGTCATGTCATACAGTTACAAAGCTCCACTGAAGACAAGTATTGAAGGCTTTTCCCCCCTTCACAATGCTCCACAATGTTTTTTATCTTGCCATATAAGGAAACTACATTGGTTTGTTCATGACAAATCCATCTCCTTGTCATCCTGTGTACTTAAACATTGTCTGCTCAATGTTGTTCTCTTGGATTTTTGCTAGGGACTGAATCTTTCTTTTTTTTTTTTTTTTCCTTTATAAAGACAGGCGTTGTGCTTTTTTCTTTTCCAGTCTCCTTTTCTTTCATAAGGTCTTGAAGATCTGAGATAACATTAGCCAATGAAATAAATTACCTAGGATGGAGTTTAACACATCCAGTTGATTTAAAAAAAGTTTAATTTATTTTATTTGACTTGTCTTTAATGTTCTTTTCCTATTATAATCTGAAAGTTTGGTTTATCATATTGGTGTTTATTGGACTAGTCACTGCTCATAGTTGTCTTTTTTAATGAAGACTGATAACACATAAGAAGGCAACACTCTAACTCTTCTGACATTATCTGCTGACAATTTTTCCATGCCACAGAGTGATTTGAGCACACTGAGCACTTCCCTTATTCTTGTTCTTACTAATGGTGCACTCACAGAAGGTTTCCTTTTTCCCAATGATGTTTTTTGGTAAATGAGCTCATTTTATCTCTAGGCCTTTCACATTTTACTCACTCTATACTCAAGTTATAAGGAGTCAGATTGCCAGAGTGGTCTCACAAGCTTTTTTCCCTAATAGCTGTGTTTCATGAATCTTCTCACAAAGCTAGATTGTGTCTTTGCTGTTCTTTCTGCTGTGCCTAGTAATGTATCCATAAGCTTTTGGCTGGGCCTCCCTTAGTGGCATCGTATTACTTATAATTATTAGGTTATTCATCGAGGAATGGAACAGCAGAATTAGCTGTGGAAATCTTCTTTTACTGGCATCTTCTATTCATATACTAAAAATTGAATATCAAGATACACAGAGCGATAATATTTTTTGGTTATGATACTTTGCCTGAAAAACAGTTAGAGCTCCTTGCAAAGAGTGACACATTTCAAGAGTATTAAATTTGCTCAGCGATGCTATCGTCCTCGTGGACCACGTAAGAGGTATAAGCCCATCACCAGGCAGGAACATGCAAATATCTCTTTTGCCTGTGTTTGCTCTGGAATTAATTAAATTCATGGAGTGGTTTGACGGAAAGGAAAGTCTCTTCAGGGCTGAGCTGATAGGAAGATGGGATGTGATTTGTCTAATCACCTCCCTGAAGAATGAATTTCACTGAGGAGTGAATTCATTATCAAGCATCAGCAGCAGAATATAGATGCTTTTATTATCTGAGAGACTTGTTGCTCAAAGCTCCAATCTTGAATCACGATATGACCCTCCAAGTACTACCTGTCTCTACCTTTGCCTTCAGTTACAGGGAAGGAAAACTGGTACCTGAGGGCTAATATTTTGGAAGGATCTTCCCAGGATACTACAGTACTTGGGATGCTGTTCCTTTTAGTATTCATATTTTGTACAGCAAATAGAACTGTAAAATCCTAGACCATGGCCAGAGATTTGAGGTGTTATAATGATAAAATAAAAACAGTGAAGCCAGCTGTCAGACAATCTGTAAGCTAGGCTTGATAAGATACAACAAGCAATGAGATTTAAAAGTGTACAGAACATAAAACCAGCCAGATCAGGTCAGACCAAATAATCACCTAATGTGGATGCTTAGAGGATGGCAAGTATGCCGTGATATTTCCTCAAAAACCTCTCCCAAACTCCAGCAATTTCCAGCTCATGGACTCCCTAAGCCAGAGGTCATATCTTTGTGTTTATTGGTCCTTGGTGAATTATGATTATTACAATAATTTGAGATATTATTATTGTTCTACATTATTGTGTTATTATTAATAATAAATGATCATTCTTCATGACCCAGCAAAAGAGGTTCTGTAAAACTATACAAATGACTATGTATTATGAAAAATAATGTCCATATAATCATTTCCATCTTATTTCATTTCTTAGCAGGACTTGGATTAAGTCCATCATTCTATAGAGAATGGTGTTCAGAAAGAGAGAGTGATATACTTCTGACTGATCTTTTTAGCGTTTTTCTGTGGCACTCAGCACAATAACATCCAATTCAGATTTTGTGATACTATTGTGCTAATAAATCATGGCCCACATCCCTTTCACTCCATCAGGGACTCTTGCAAAAACCAATCACAAAAGTAGATCAGAAGGTCATCTTTATTTTTTTCCCCTGTAATCATTTGACAAAAGAGAATATTTCGGATTCATTCAAAATTTTTCTTGGAAACCGTATTTTGTCTGAGAAGAACCTAATGCATTTTCACATAAAATTGATTCTCTCCCTAAGAAAAATGAAAAGTCAATCGTTGTTCATGCAAAAAGTGTTGACTATTTTCAGCTCTGCCATAAATGCCTCAGCTTATCTGGGAAGGGAAAGGATTTTCACTTTCTCTCTTGTCATTGCACAGGGCCTGAGAACCTAGACCTTCATGTCCTTCCCCAGAACACACTGAAATATTGGAAGGGATGAAATATCCCCAAACACACAATATATCACACAGGTACAGTGTGAACAGTATATGCAATGAGCACAGCAAAAGAATTAATTTGATTTTAACAGAACTACCCACTATCAAATAGGTCTAAAAGCCCAAGTAAAGCTCTCCTGAACCCCACTAGCAATTGTGAACGTAGAAAATCCCACAGCTGATTTATCTCCAATACTGTCACACAATTCCAGCCCATCCTGTCATATTTACCTTCCTGGCTTAGGCTTTTTTCATTTCATATTCACTAGTCTATAGGAAAGAAGGACGGGTTTTTAGTCTGATGTTTTGCTCCAGTTCTGATCACTGGATGTTTTCTGTCTTTAAAATGTTTTGGAGACAGTGCGCTCCAGTAGCTGATCCCAAAGGAATGTATTCCTGATGCAGTTTTGAACAGCTGTAACACTTCAAAGCAAGTCAGGCTGAGAGCATGGCATTCATGCTTCACTGTCTCACAGACTTTTGTTTCTTCTGCTTAATTTTTCCCCTTTCCCTCAGCTCATGGCAAAATGATTTGTTGTCATTTTCAGCAGTGAGCAGACAATCAAGAGTAAAAGAGGACTGGATGCAGAAAACTGAAGAAGAGCAGAAAGGGAAGGAATTAAATAGGACTCGGTGACAAGCAGTAAGTGAGCATCAGACAGGAGTCCACCAAGAGGGAGCACTCATTTTCTGAGATCGCATCTTGTATCCTTAGACGAGGGGATGTCATTCCTCATTCATAGAAAGGGTTGAAGGTGCCCACCACATGACATGCTTTTGAGCCTTGAAATCAGTACGAGAAGGAACTAGAAGATGGAAGGAGTGTGCTTTTACCTTACTATACCACCAGGTTAGCACCATTCATTTTCTTGGGAACGTCCTCTTTCCCACACGGTGCTTCTGCTTCACTCTGACACTGTTAGGCTGGGGAGGGAAGGAATTCTGTCTATCTAGACAGAGGTGCCTGATTTAGGGCTGGATTAGGTGCTTCTGTGACAGGCATTGCTCTCTTTTGCCCAGCTCACTGGTCAGAGCATTCCCCCTAAACCTGCTCAGCCAGACGAGGCTGAAGGCACTGTTCATCCTCCCACAGTCATCAGCTCGTGTGGTCTGGGAAAGAGCTCACTGCCAAAGTGAAGTCATGTGGTGGGTGGCTAAGAGCCATTACGGGGTGTCCATGTCCCCTCTGTGGGAAGAGGCCAGGGTCTGCTCCGTGTCGGACACAGCCCGTTCCAGCTGGTCCCAGCTGGCTCCAGGAGACTCACTGCAGGATACTGCTGAGCCCATCAGCCAAGCTGGCAGTGCCTCTGGGAAAATGTATCTTAAGAAAGGGCAAAAACACTGCATGGTAGTATGAGGAGTGAGGAAAAAAAGTGTGAGAAAGAACCCTGTGAACACCAAGGCCAGAGGAGGAGGAGGAGGAGCAGCTAGAGTGGCGGGACAGGTTCAACCCACCTTAGCCATGGCCAGCTGCCAGCTGCATACCTACCTGTTCACTCACTCCCCATCTTCAACAGGCTGAGAGGGAAAGTAAGATGAGAAAGCTCTTGGGTTGAGATAAAGGCAGGGAGGTCACTTACTTACTATCATCACAGGCAAAACAGACTAGACTTGGGAAAATTAATTTAATTTATGGCCAGTTCAAACAGATTTGGATCGTGAGAAACAAAGACAAAAACTAAAACACCTTCCCCACACCCCTCATCTTCCCCGTCTCACCTTCACCCCTTCACTCCCGACTCCTCTCCCTGTGAGGGGCTCAAGGGGATGGGGGTTGCGGTCAGTCCATCACAGCCCCTCTCGGCCGCTCCTCCCTCCTCACACGTCTCCCTGCTCCAGCGCGGGCCCTTCCCCGGGCTGCAGTCCTTCAGGGACAACCTGCTCCCCCCGGGGCTCTCCACGGCCGCAGCTCCTGCAGGAAATATCCCCCTGCTGCGGCCTGGGGCCCTCCCCGGGCTGCAGGGTGGGTCTCTGCTCCAGCGGGGTCTCTCCAGGGCTGCAGGGGATCCCTGCTCCGGGCCTGCAGCACCTCCTGCCCTCCTCCTCCTCCGCCCTCGGGCTCCCTCTGCTGCTGCTCCCTCCTTGGCTTCCTCCTCCTCTGCCTGTGCCGCCTTTTGCCCTTCCGGGAACCTGTTTTCCCCCCGGCGCCCCCAGCTCGGCTGAGGGGCTCAGCTGTGTCCTGCGGTGGGGCCGCTGGAACCGGCTGGGACCGGCTGGAACCGGCTGTGTCCGGCATGGAGCAGCCCCGGCCTCTCCTCACAGAGACCACTCCTTCTGCCCTTGCTGCCAGAACCTGGGCAAAAACAGCCAGTGCAAGTTGTCAAAACATACAATTCACAGGTTTTGCAATGAGAGCAGCCACAGTGGTCTCTGACTGACGTTTCACTGGGAGAGGACTGAGCTCAGAAAGGCCAGAACCTGAATTTCACTCCCTACACCTGAATTGTTTCTAGTGTCTACCCAGTATTAACTACATTAACTGTCAAGGCAAGCCAAAGTCAAAAGGAAGGCTTTATTAAGCAAAATGTGTTAACCACACAGCTGCAGATTCATCTATCCCCAGACTACTGAAAGCAAAACGTATTCTGGTCTAGATATGCTTTACATTGATTTGTATTGCAAATTTTACTTTGTATTTCTAAAACTTATTTCACCACATCATTGCTTCTGTGGGGTAAGCCATGACTGTCAGAGTTAAAACAGTGTAACTTTCACATGCAAGCAGACTCTAAGCTACACACCTTCCTACCTCTAAGCCAGCAAACGCAAACTACCATATGTTGTCAAGTCAAAACTAGGAAATGTCAAGAAAAAGGATGTGAAGAAACACCTGATTTCTGTACCATAACAAGTATGGGAGTGGTAGCCAGTAAAAGAGGAATAACAGAGGCTGAACTCTGTCCTGTGGATCACCATTGAGTGTAATATGTATCTTAAGAATCGGCTGGATTTCCATTGTTACAGATTTGTCTGGGTGTTAAGAGGTACATTCCATAACCAAAAGAATTGTGTGGTGGCAGCAGCTTCCAAAAAACCAGCTTACCTGTACTGGAGTCGTTGTGCAATTATCAGAGCATGGTATATTTACTCCACTGTTTCAAAACACAGTTCGTTTCATAGCTGCATTCTGTTCTCAGAGCTCTTTGTCAGTTCATCCACTCTTAAAGTATTCCCTTAAGTGTTGACATGACCATAGGTATGGGCTTTTGAAGAAGGGAGAATTTACTCTTAGTTGGAGCGGCAATTTGGGCTGACCTCCTCTCCTCCCTCCTCAGGCAATTCATATACTCTCCACTACCTGCACTTCATGAGAACACCCAGTTAATTATTCATGGAGAGCTGAGGCCTTTAAACTCCATTGATTTCTTGTGTCTGTCTCTTGATTGCATCTGGTAAATTCATTCCTGTTTGATGGCACTAAGTATTTTGAATAATTAATATGGTAATTTATCCCAGCGTGAGGAGTAAATGTTACCTTCTGCTGGGAGGAGTGTTGGGAGGGGAATATTCTTTAGGGCACTTTTCCCAATTCCTTTAATGTCAACATGATACTTAACGTAAGTGCCTGTCTGACAGCTATTGCTTCTATGAGACTCTAGTGCAAGCACAATTGGGAGAACAAGCACTACATGCACAAGCATTCATTCTTGCAGCATGCTTTTAATTGACTGAAAAACAATCAAAATGTCTAAGCGACATCAAATATAGGGAAAAAAAAAATCTCTGATCAATCATGGTCTTCTCAAATCAATGGAAATTTTTATTGTGAGTTCTTCAGGAGTAGAACTGAACCCCAGGATCCAAACTCTGCTAAGAACACTATTTTACAGTACATTTTTGGAAACTTAAATCCATTTTGGATTTAATAGACCTAATAATGACTTCTGGACCTTCCTGTCTAACCCAGAGGAAAGTAATCCTTTCCCTAATGGATATCAGCATTGGGACATATTTGTCTTTTCTCATTATTTCCATTATAATGCATCTAATAATCAGAACCATTCATTACTTATGGTTTTACTTTCTTTCTATCCCATTAACTTCTTTGCTAGATTGGTATTTATATCCTTCAGGTACTCATATCATAATCCCCAGACCCTGAAGTCATCAGTAAACCGAACTGTTACACAAACCAATCAAACACCTTAAATCAAAATAACTCTTCCTTTGATTTGCCTCTGACGTGAAGACTCTTTTTTGCCTTGTGAGGTCATGCCAATACTAAGCATTCAGACACTGGAATAAAGATTGTAAGGGCAAAGAGGAACTGCTAAATCACTTTTCATTAGAAAGGTACGTTAAAGAATCAGGATACCTCCTAAACAACAGACTGAAATAACTAGTGGTGGTCATATACAACACAAAGCTTAACTCTTCAAAGTGTTTTCCATTGTTTCATGACTTCCCTTTGTGGGTTTGGCTTCTGCTAGAATTTTTTTTTTTTTTTTTTGTCTAAGCTGATCTCATCTTCTCTTCACTTATTTTTACTGGCACTTGAGTCTATTTCTGTCTATTTCGGATCTGTTTTCTTCAGGACTGTGTATAATTTTTGAGGGCAGAAATAAGAACTGAAGAGACCATTTATTCTTGCAAAACTATAGAGATGGAGGTGATTTAACCTTCCCTACTTATTGGATAGGTTGTTCCAGACAGGGTTTGAGCCATATTATTTCTGAGGTTAGACAGCAATACTTCAACACCAACTACAAAGCTTTGATGTCTGTGCGTGCCTGTAGAGTAGTTTCAGTCCCACGACATGGCTTCAGTACAGCTAGATCTGGAATATAAGCTTCAACTTGTTGACCTGGAGCTAGCTAACTAGGGCTCAAAAACAGGGCAATCGTGGATTACAGGTAATAGTTCTAATCCGTGTTTCTTTTGTCCTTGCTGGATTGTTAAAACCTTGCTATCTTCCAGCTC
Source organism: Phoebastria nigripes (assembly GCA_035582835.1). Classification (NCBI taxonomy): domain Eukaryota; kingdom Metazoa; phylum Chordata; class Aves; order Procellariiformes; family Diomedeidae; genus Phoebastria; species Phoebastria nigripes. The sequence continues at coordinate 164,690 of JAYKAV010002825.1, forward strand.
ATGCAAACCTCCATTCTGTCACTACTCTTACCATCTTCAGGAGCAGAGGGGTTCAATCAGTGACAAAAATACATAGCAGGTTTGGGCAGATCTGAAGGCATCTGAGTCTCCAGATATCTTCCAGCATTGTTTCTTTGCTACAGGATGTCCGTTTCTTTCCTGGGATGCCTGTTTTGAGCTTCAGAGATGGATTCCATTGTATAAACAGTTGAGCTGTGAGGACACAGTCACTTATTAGCTAAAATGTCCTGGGGCTCCTATTAAAAGATAAAAATTCTGAAAGACATTTATTTGGCTGTTTGCCCACAATTCAAAGCATTTAATATCTAGTGCTATCTTAAATAATTCATTAGCACTCAGTATGCCTAATACCTCTGTTGAGAGTGCCAATAAATGAGGTTAAATGGGATTCCTGCTGATTTCTTGTACTTTTGTTGGTTTAAACTCTGATAAATATATGTTTTACCAGACATGAAAATAGCATTAGGGAACAAATGCCTTTTAGTCAGTGAAATGAGTGAGAGGCATTTTCCTCTCTCTGTAACAGCAAAGATTGTCTTTCCTCTTTAACCTTATGTGTTTCTTTGAATTACAGCTGGTGAATTTGTATAAGGAACTGGTCCTTAAGGACCAAGCTGTGAGAATCAATGGCTTCAAAATTCAGCTTAAAAGACAGCTTTCAGTGGTATATGGCTCTGTGTGTGCATATTTGTTTGTGTGCTACTAAGCAGTTAAATAAAATAAATGTCTTAAATTGTAAGAAAAATATTAGAAAAAATAAATTTCAAATAAATAGAAATAAATACCTGCCTACCTTCAATTTAAGACCGTCTGTCCCACTGGGTACTTAGGATACATGTAAATGAATATCCAAACATTGACCATGTATCTTGCAAATATTTCAACCTGTAGTTCGTAGCTGTCCAGAAGGAGCATAATAACTTTGCAGATGATGAGGGTGTGAAGTGTTTCCTGTCTCTTAACCTATGGCCCTCCTTGGTGTCCTCAGAGCTTTCCTAATATGCAACATGATTCCTGCACAGGAAATTTATTAGCCCAGCATCTTGTTTCTGATTTCCCACATGTTGCTTGTAATTACATCTGGCTCCAGAAGGAAAGATAAGACATCCTTGGAAAGGTTCACTAGGAAGACCGAGAAGCACACTGTATGGGATAATAAAGAATAATATATACTGGAAAGGAACTCTGTAGGTTTTCTGATCCAAATTCCTACTGAAAGCAGCGCTAAATTACACAGTCTGCCCACCTCCCCCCATAGCTCCTTCACTTGGCAACTCGACATCTAAGCTGGGGTACATCTCTCACATGTGAAGCCACCACCACCTCCAATGCCAGATCAAGGGACCAGGCACTCAGTCCCTGCAGTGTGAGACTTGGCCCACTGCATCTTCCATCCAGAGCTCCAGCTGAAGCCAGGGAGGAGCTTGCCAGGAGGAGAAGGCTGGAGCAATTGTTCTATCTAATGCCAGAGACCATGTCTGTGTAGACTCCTTCAATCCCACACTGTCTTAATAAGCAATTCAAGGCCCACCGCAACACTGACTGCCAAAATCCCTGCTAAACAATCCTGAGAACTGTGCTTCTGCTTAGCAGTTATATACGTGTTTCCCAGTAGCACGTGGATAAGAGCCCCGATACTATCTAATGAGGAATTATCTCATGTTAAAAAGGGTGGGCACTCCTTAATCAGAAAACAGCCAAGCAGGAAACAGCTAGCATGATCTGTTAGCAACATTGGACTCTATAATCAACTTCTATAAGTTTTAATTTAACTTTGTCTGCCAGAAGCAAACAATTGCTGTGTTACCTGCTGAAGTTCTTCTTAGCTGGTCTAGTTCACCATACTCTGTCTTATAAGATGCAGAACATAATCTGTAAGAGCAGYTCCTGTGCCATAAGCTATTAAAAGGCAACCTTCAAGTTGAACTGTAAATGTCAAGGTAGGTATGCCCTTGGTGTGTTTTTACATTATGTATTTTGAGGTTAACTCTGTTCCTACCAAATATGTACAACAACTAGATTAATCTCCAAAGTGGACTCAATATAATTGCCCACATACAAGTACCTCATGCTGCCTGAGATGCATTAAGGTATCAGAAACATCAGCACAAGACTGACATTCAATAAAACAGGACTTAAAGATACCTGGACACTTCTGAAGCAAGAATGAGGAACCGGGTAGAAAACCTAGAATTAGGTGTCTTATTATGGCACTGAATATCACTCCATTCAAAATTGCAGTTTTGCTCCTCATTGCTTTCCTTATTGGCAAGTCCAGTAGAGAGACTATAAGCTACAGAAATTGACTGTTAGGAACTCTGTTATAGGCTGTTCTGGGAAAGAAAAGTTAATTTACATTGTGAAAGCACTGCTTTTACAGACAAGCTGTCATAGTTTCACTACGTAGTTCCATCATACTTTAGTTCATAACTGAATTATAAATATCTAGGTATGTGTATTTGTGGCAATTTAGGGGATCTGTCTATATATAATTGAAGGAGTGTAATATATACAAGAAAGCTCTGTATCATAGAAATATGGATATCTCCATAACACATTTCCGAGTACTATATCCATTATATATATATATATATAAATGGTATCTATGTTTCTTGTCCATAATCTGTGAGTGACAAGAGAGAGTTGCTGAGTTTTGATAATTCCACAATCAAGCAAGAACATGCTATGCTTCTGAGACAGCTGAAGCATAAGAAAAACAGTTTAGGCAAGTTTCTTATGGGTGTATTTAAACTGGAACAATTGTTGAGAAGATAACCAAAAAACTTCGATGTGTCATCATGTGAAGAAAACATTTAGCTTCTTTTCCTAATGTGATTATAGTCTAAACAGAGAAGTCAAAAAGTGAGACATGCTGTGACTACACAATGCCTCATAGCATTCTTGATTTAACCGTACAGTATGTCATACCAGTTTTATAGTAAAACAGGGAAAATACTTACCGTCCTCTGAGACCTAAATGAATTCTACATCCAAGAACCAGTACATGGAGACAAGCATTCACTTATTGCTACATTTCAAAATTGAAAAAAAAAAATTAATTTTATTCTTAATTTTGCCACAATCATAACATTTGCTTGGCACTTGTAATGCGAAAATCCAACAAGGTAAGTGATTCATTTTTTTGTCATAAACAGGCTTTTCCTATCCAAACAAAAGTCCCATTTGCTGGACCCTGACTGCAGTACTTGTAGTAAAAGTTGCCGAGAACAGGGGTTGAATGAAAGAAATAATTTCACCTGCATTTTACAGGTAATAAAACCGAGGATATGAGAGACTGAGTCATTTATATATAACAACATATAAAATCTAAGATGGGACTGAACTAAGATGTCTTGAATTCCCATTCACTGCTTCAGTGGTTAAAAGATAAATAAATAAATAAATAAATAAATAAAATCTCTTTCAGGAAGTCATTTTGTTGAAACTTCTTTAGCATTGAGACTAACAAAATTATTTTATTTTTAAATGCTATTAAGAATATGATTGAAATCTCAGTAGTATTCATTTCAGTATTTTAAACATCACTTTATAAGAATATTTTTAAAAGATATAATTTCTTTGACTAGTACCTAACCATGCAATATTTTCATGTCTTGTAAAAAATAATTTTACTCAAAAATATGTGTTTGCCAGTAGCATTTAAATTAGATGTAAACCAGTATTTATGATCCCTTCCAAATAAAGTGAAATCTTCAGTTCTTTTGCTACTGTGCTGGAATAAAAAGGCTAATTTATACCCCTTGAAAAAGCAATTTTTTAGCAAAATGCTGATCCTAACGCTGTGTTTGCAGAAGCTCAACTGTTTATCTGCTTCGCCCACAGACACCATGCAGGGTATATGTAGGACACATTGAGTGGCTGGAATTAGCAGAGCCATTTGTGAACTGCATATAAATGTATCATTTGCACATAATTCTCTGTGATAATAGCCAAACTAGAGAAGGTGATAGCACCATCATTTTTTTTTCAAGTTGGTGTTTATGGAAATGTTTACTTTATCCAGTTCTTGTACTTCACAGAGCAGAAACGAAATCAGAASCAAGCCGTTTTAAAGACATATTAGAAATAAATGGTCAAAACTCTAAAATTCAGTGTATATTACAGTTATGGGAAGTTTCTTTTTTCGAGAACTAGAAAGGATATTTTGCTCACACCCACTCTAGTTTAAAACCCTGATTAAGCACTTCCTTAACCTTATGGATGTCAGTGGATCTAAGTGCTTGCTGAACTGTTACCACATAAGCTCTTCCTTAACCTCAAATGCATTGATGTGGYTTGGTGCATGCTAAAATGTGATCACATCTTTGCTTTACAACACTGGAGTCTAAATGTGATGAGAACCTGGCCCAAGGAGACCAGACGGACTCAGTGCAGGGAAACGAGTAGGATAAAAGCTTGACATGCCAGCTCAAAGAACATCTGTTACTGCATTTCAAAGAGAATTGAGCAATTTTAAGGGCAGTGAAACCCTTTGTCAGCTTCTTGCTTAGTCCATAATTGATCTGTAAAGGCTTTTTCAAAGTGCCATCAGAGGAAAGAGACAAATGGGTTCAGAATTTTTATGGTGCTCTGGGTCCTCTTGTTGAAGTTCAGCTGAACCTTTTTTAGAAATAGAAACAACAGCACTCCAGGATCAGCATTTTTCAGATCAAGATGAAAATATGGCAGCAGCACTGCCTCTCCCTCTTCATCCCACATCTTAGGTCATGACCAAAGAGTTCAAAGGGAGTCTAAAGCATCAGATACAGCAGTCAACAGCTCCTCAGTTTCTCCAAGGACCAGATGTAAGAGGAGCAAGCATAGGCTGTGATTATTGTCTGCAAAATTTTATGCCGCTTTTACTTTCTGGCAGCAGCTCAGTTCCTTGTGGGAGTGAATGAGTGTCAATACTTGCWGAAATCAATTATAATTGCTTCTCTTCCTGAGTCCTGAAGAAACCGAGCTGCTGCTGAGAATAATGCTGCACAGACACAGATGAACCAAAAGAGGTTTGTACTTCCAAAATTTTGAGAAGCACTGGCGTAGTGTTAATCACTGTCTTTTGCTAGCAGAAACAATTGTCTGAGTGCAATCACTTCTTGATTGCTGAAGACATTTTCCTTTGCCTAGAGTACTAAGGTTTGATTTTTTTCAGCAGAAATATCTGTTGCAGCTGCCACTGAGAACCACAACTGACAGCAGAAGCGGACAGGTATTTGTGATATTTTGGTGCTTCTGTACAAACATAAACCCAGAAAGTCAGTAAAAAATGTGTTTATCACAGAATACAGTCTCATATATATATGAATATTTCATATATGTATATAGTCATATCTAGGAATATTTCTCCTCTGCTTGGACCTATAGTACCATAAAAAGACTAGCTACCATTCACAAAAGACCTGTCTTCGTCTCACCCTAAGAACACAACATTATAGTTTCCAACTTTTCACCAGATGTCTGGAGCAGAGGTAGGGCTGCCAATGAGATAAGCATCCTCTGAAATGAGACTTCCTCTTTCTGCTCTATTTCACTCAGTTGTGACTGCTAAAGCAATTCTGCACTATGGGCAAGTAATGTCTTTATGGGATGTTTTATCATGAATCTTCACCAGGCAACTATTAATCTTAAATCATACTTTTATCAAGTGTTTATTCTTTTATTCCCCTCAGGCTTTGTGATACCAATATCATGCCTGTCACAAACAATGACAAACGGCATCTTCTCCATTGCTGAAAATAAAGATGCCTGAGAGGAAGTGACTTAGTAGGAATTCAAAGAGATAACACTTGATCAAGGAATAAGAGTGAAAATGTCCAGCAAAAAGGCATTATGTTGCCAAGCCCATGTAGATATCTCCGTAGCAAAGAAGAACAGAACAAATATGTTAAGAACATGGTCAAACAGCTGCATAAGGCTGAACTATTTGTAAAATCACCACTCCACAGCCGGACAATACCCATCAGCTGCACATGATAACTCACCAAGTGTGTGCTTCAGTGCATGCCAAAATGGAATAAAATGTTTGCTTCCCTGAACACTCTAGTGGCCTATTTTAGACTTTAAAGGACTAGAGAAACACATATGAAATTATTACGTCTCTGAGACACTTGCATCTCAGCTACAGGAAGTCAGCGCTAGCACCTGAAAGTCAGTAAATTACAACTGAGGGATTGATTGCTTCTACCCCTTACTAGTATTTTTGTCTCCATTATAAGGTATTAACTTCCTACAGAGACAGTAAATACAAGAACATGAAGCTCGAACTGGCTCCCAATGAGTCCCCCAAATGACCTACAGAATTAGGTGTTCTCCCCCACCCTTTAACTGAGATGCAAAGCCAGTAACTGGAACAATAGGTGGAATTAGTTTATTCCTCACATGAGATTTCTATTAGTCAAACGAGAGTGTGATTCAGGAAGGTTTATTTTCCTTACCAGAAGTTTAACCTGGTGTGTATCCTGGACAGCATATCATTTATCGAGAAAGAAATTATATTCATCTGTTGCTCTGTCAGTTAAARAAAAAAAAAAAAACCATAATGCATAGACTCACCTCTCAAATTAAAAAAGTAAAAGGTACCATAGCATAGAGTCAGAGAATTAATATAATTGAATATCAATAAACCAATGGTTTATATCAGTCTCTATGGGAACTTGTGATCACATAACAACAATTAAAGAAACAGGATTTGAAGCCGTATGGGTGATGATGATACACGGACACAAATGCTGGCAGTGTCACTGGCATGAATAAAGGAGTTATAAACAGAGTATTAGAAATATCTTTACCTTTTTTTTTCCTCTTCATTTATATTTTGGAAAGAAGACTTGGAATATCATAAGTATCTGTTTGCATGTCTCTCCCAAAAATATTTTAACCATTAGTCAATTTCAAAAAAACAACCGAATTGGGAGACATTCAGAATAACTTAAAATCTGTCACTAAAAAGTTATAAAAATAGGTATCTAAGAGAACTGAGAACTTAAAAGTGCCCCACAGAGGGAAAAATCATAACATGAGCATAACTTCTAAGACATCAGAGAACTCACATAAGGATTTCAATGTGTGGTTATATTACTATTTTGAATATAGATACTTATTATTCATATATCAACATAGATTAAAAGAGAGAAAGATAAAGATGGATTTACACGCACTTTATGTTCATGTTTGCTAAAAGCTTGGCTTACAACTCAGTTTTTCTCTGAGACCAAAATGAGTCAGTCTTGACACACGAACCTGTGGGAAAAAACAAGCTTCATTAGCTCCAGAGTTTACAGAATAATTTGTGCACCTGATTTGTTCTTATCAGCAAGACTTTAACAGAAGTGTCTCTTCCTGTCTCTTTCTTTCAAAGATCACCTCAGCCTTCCTGGACCTCTCTCCTCTTCTGAGCTTTCTTGATTAATCAAAGACAACTTTGCTTCCTAACATTTTCAATCTGCTCTTATGTTTCTCAGGGATGAATCCTAATTCCTGGTCTCACAGACTTTTTCTGCACCTTCACTCCCATTTGAATTCTAACGAAGGAAATTACTTCTGAAGAATGAATRAGAGCAAAAATAATAATAAATAAAATAAAAAATCCGCAGAAACCTTTGCTTTAAATTCAGTATGCAACAAATGGAAGATGGATGGCATTTCAGATCACATCCATTACATTTTCATTATGATGACAACATATGAAGCTCTGACAGTTCTGGACTGAAGTTCATACAGTAATCAAATGCTGTCTTCATTGTTTCTCTGGCACTTTTTCATTAAAACAGGTGCAGTTGAGCTATAGTCCTATAAGTTATTCCTAAACTGGCTCCTTTTCAAGTACAAATGCTATCGAGCCCTGAAATATCTGTATATTTCCAGGCATCTGTAGATTTCAAAGCACAGTAGGGGGGAGATAAAAGTAATTATATCTRTGTTTTAAGAGAAAGACTGTGAGAGGCTGATATCTAGTGTGTCTGACAGTGATTGTTTGTTGCTTACTGTAATTTCTCTAATGTACAAGCACTCTCTTATCATGATCTCACATTCTTTTATAATTTCATCCTCACAAAGGAACAGGTTTTACAGAAGAACTGGTGAACACTTTTACTAGAGGGGAACCAAGGCACAGAAGAAACAGCTTGCACAAGAGAACAAGACAAGAAATACATCTGGGATTGAATCTAACTCTTCTCGTGTTTCAAACTATTCCTTGAAAGAATGGGGAAACTTTTTCCCAAAGTCTAACAAAGCATTCAAGAAACATCCTAGATCAAGTAATATTATCATGTTCATTTACATTACTGAACAGATGTCAATTTTAAACCAACAGTTATCAATTCAAGTTTGCAACACCTAAAGACATCTGCACTGGTTCAGGCCAGCACTCCATCTCCTAGAGTAATCTGTCTTCAGGTCTGGATATAGGTGGACAAGCAGGGCAGAGTAAGAACAAGGCAAACATATCATACAGTATTAAAATAATTCAGTTTGGAGGAGACCTCTGGAATTCTCTGGTTCAAAATCCTACACAAAGGAGGCCCAACTTCTGAGCTAGATCAGGTTTTCCATCCAAGAATGGAGGTTGCACATCATCTCTGGGAAASATCTAGTGCTTTACTCCAACTTCTTTAGCCTTATACCCAATAGGAATATTTCTTGCTGTGCAGCATGCGTGTTGCCTCTTGTCCTTTCACTGTGGACCTCTGAGAAGAATTTGGTTCTGTCACTGGGTGGGGGGCTGAGCGAGTGGCTGTGCAGTGCTTAGCTGTCTACCGGGGTGAAAACAGCATTAACCTTTTATTAAACCACATGGTGATACAAGGATCAAGCATCCTCTTAGATCCCACAGACCATTCTCAGTAACAATACTGGTTAACATGTTTCCTCAGGGTTTGTTGAAAGTAGACAGTAACTTTTCAGCAGACTTCTCAGATGTGACTCTTAAAACTTTCTAATGAAAGTTTTTAGGACCTGTCAGTGTTTACAGTAGCCACTGAGCATCCACTCCAGCAGCTGCTGGAGTAGAATGGGGAGTCCTTTGTCATCCTTAACTGCTATCTGCATTATTTAGTTATTTTCCAAATATTCCTGTCTTTATTTTTACAGTCAATTCTACCATTTTCATTCATAAAGGATCCATTAACACTGTTTAATTTTATTTTGGTTTCTAGTATATGTAAGAAGAGTGGCTCGTACCTAACCTATAGTTCTTCTAATCAAATGTTTCCCCATGTATTTTGTTTCCCATACCATTTTCTAGCTTCTGAATTATATTAATTGCTATAACTCTTTCTTCCTTCCGTTTGTTTATAGATATATATTTCTATGCTGTCTATCTACAAATTTTCATCCTTGTATAGCTTACTTTCATTTTCCTGTCAGCACAGGCTGACTAATAATCAGTGTGGCCTTTCTTGAACTTTCATTTCCTGAGCATCTAGCAAAATACACTTATAGTTTTTAATTTTTCATTTTATCTGTGTATTGCTTTTTATATTTCTAAAGCAGATTGCAGCAAAGTAGACAGTGATTGCCTCCTTCTGCCCAATAAGTCATAGCGTAGGTCTAGAATAAATGCAGACACATTAACCTTCAATAACACATTCTTCCTTCTCCTATATATTGAAATAGTTTTGTGACAACCAGCTGTCGTGTCTTTGGTTGAAATATTTCTGAAATACTCCAGTTCACACCTACACATGGAGCTGTTCCTGGGACACAAAATAAAATTGGACACTGCTCTACTTTCCAAGAGAGTAAATAGTGAACTCAATATCCTAGTGACTCTGTAGTCAGACTTCTGTTTATAGCTCCCAATATTAGCTATTGCAGGTGTTCAGTGGAACAAGTTATATTTTCGGTTCAGTTTTATCAACAGCATTACTTGTACCTGTGATGCAAGAGATCATAAATGCAGGAGAGACAAAACTTTCTCTTTCCTTTAGGTTTTGACTTGTTTCTACCCCTTGATATGGCAGTATCAGCTAATAATATGAAAAAGAACAAAAAAGTAAGGTTGTTTATTTTATTTTTTGTTTCAAAAGGAGATACCCCCCTGCCCCGAGCGAGCTCAATTTGCATTTAATGCAATAAAACTATGAAAGAAATTTTGTTAGACTTGCCATTTAACATAGCATTATAATCATTGCCCGTCACAAGAACCAGTGGCTACTTCCATTTGGTGACACATGAATTAAAGGAATTGCAGAAAAGGCTTCTCAGATCTTTTGAAAGCACCACAAAAGCATCATTTATTCTGTATGTCTACTACTGCGGCTTTATTAGGAAAAAACAATTATAATCATTTTGGGTAATTGTTTAAGGCCCAGTCCTGTTGCTCCCAAATTTTGTTACAGACACTTGTTTTACTCTAGAGAGCTCTTCAGCTTTTGGTGAAGCCCCCATCTGATGGGCCTGGGACACAGAGCCCATCAGTCAGTGGAAAGTTCCCTACTGAATGCACAGAGACAGTAAGTCATCAAAGCTCAAACATATCCATGTCTTTTCTTGTTGAATGAAATGCTCTTAACGACTAAGAAGAAAATTTAACAAATTATTAAAATTATAATAAATATGAATATATATGAAATAATTYTGTATGCAGATAACATTATTCCAAATTCCCAGGAGTGAAAGCACAGCTTTCCAGAATTTCTATCAGCAGGACCACAGCATTTTGAATATTTCAATCTCTGTATCCCATGACACAACAAACACCAGTTGTTGTATATGCCTTAGTTCCTAATTCACTGGGATATGTTTTTGGGCCTGTGCTGTGGATGAAATCAGACTTGCAACAATTGTCCTCACTCCTATAGGAGTTGCTCTATAGGCTGCTGAATGGACCAAAATGTTTAGGATGAACTCAGAAATGGATGGAGAGTTACAGGCAGAGATCCCAAACATAAACCTCTGCTTTGGACCCCCTTCTATCATGAAACCTAAGGGCTGGCTGTTTCCTGAATATTTTTGAAGCAGCCACCAGCATTGCACCAGTTTGCAGCATCCTACTGCTCTCCTTGGTCTCTCTCGCTGGGCAGCTCCCAAGACCATTCCCTGTATCTGAAGTGCTTCAGCATTTAAAGAAATACCCAGTTCAATTTACCACAACCAGGCAGATATTATAAAGAATTGCAGGCAAATATGCTAGTTCCTACCTCCAACAGGCCTAGACTTAGCACAACACAAGCTCAGTTCAATCTCTGAGAGATGAGAAACTCTTCAGAAATGATTTTGAAACTGTGCTCTCCTCCTCGCTTTGCCCATCAGGACATTTTCCACTTTCTCCTGAAAAACTTTTTCAGTCTTTCTGTCTCCATTCTCTGCCAGCCTGGGAGCTCCCTGCCTTATTTGTTCCCAGTTAACAGAAAACTGAAAATGGCTAACAATTTTCCATATAAAGGAGKCTGGTTTCCTTAAACATTCCTCAACTTAGTGACTTCACCCCCTGGGTAGGAAGACTGAGCCAAGTATATCTTCAAGGAAATATTTTTCCACCTTCTTTCTAAAGAAAGTATATATATATATGTGGCTATGTTGTCTGTCAGTCCATGCTAATGATGTTTTACTCTGCTCTGCAATTTCAACTAAATTCAGCAGAAAGGTACGGCTCATGAAGGTAACAAATATCAAAAATTTTAATGAAAATGCATTATTGAACTCAATGAGAGACCCAAATTAAGGTCCTCAAAATACTGTGAGATCAATCATCTCAACAGATACTGGAGAATCCACGCAACAGAGCTAGAAGCAATCAGACCTCACAGTTCCTATAAACATATAACCATATTTTAGGTTTCATTAGACTGCATCCCTTTAAGATGAAAGACTAGTTAGGCRTGAGTTTGTTTAGGCCATCATTTTATTTATTTGGGTCTTATTAAAGTGCTTTATTCCCTGATGTTTTAAAGTGGTTCTTCGCTGAGCAGTTAGACATAACAACAACGATTTTTATTCTGATATTGATTGGGAAGCTATTCACACTGATAACTCTTTTTATCTTCTCAGTCACCACCATGCTGCTGGGATCTTGTTCTCAGAGAGAAATGAATTTCACCTAATATTGCATTTTGGGATGGTGGGTGCTTAAGGATCTCACGAAATTTCTCCCCTGTTTTCCTCAACACTTCTACACAGAAGTATCATTAATCGTATGACAGCCTTGGCTATCTTTACAAAATATTTACAAAATATTTACCTGCACGGAAGTATATTTGTCTCAATGGGCTCTTTGTTTCTATCTGTTTGTATGTACTACGATTAATTCATTGCTTTAGTGTCGTGTGAGGGATAGTCAAATGATGATCCAGAAAACAAACCTGATCTTCAAGATTGCTAGATCTGACCTTTGAGGATGCAGGCTGGTCAGCAAGCTGGGCAGGTAGTACATACTGTTCTGTATTACATAGTTCTGTTTAATATCTTTATCAATGATCTGGACGAGGGGATCAAGTGCACCCTCAGTAAGTTTGCAGACGACACAAGTTGGGCGGGAGTGTTGATCTGCTTGAGAGTAGGAAGGCTCTGCAGAGGGACCTGGACAAGCTGGATCAATGGGTCAAGGCCAACTGTATGAGTTCAACAAGGGCAAGTGCCAGGTCCACTTGGGTCACAACAACCCCATGCAACGCTACAGGCTTGGGGAAGAGAGGCTGAAAAGCTGCGCACAGAAAAGGACCTGGGGGTGTTGGACAACAGCCAGCTGAGTATGAGCCAGCAGTGTGCCCAGGTGGCCAAGAAGGCCAATGGCATCCTGGCTTGTATCAGAAATAGCGTGGCCAGCAGGAGTAAGGAAGTGATTATGCCCCTGTACTCGGCACCTTGACTACTGTGTTCAGTTTTGGGCCCCTCACTACAAGAAAGACATGGAGGTGCTGGAGCGTGTCCAGAGAAGAGCAACAAAGCTGGTGAAGGGTCTAGAGCRCAAGTCTTATGCGGAGCGGCTGAGGGAACTGGGACTGTTTAGCCTGGAGAAGAGGAGGCTGAGGGGAGACCTTATCGCCCTCTACAACTACCTGAAAGGAGGTTGTAGCGAGGTGGGTCTCGGTCTCATTTCCCAGGTAACAAGTGATAGGATGAAAGGGAACGGCCTCAAGTTGCACCAGGGGATGTTTAGATTGGCTATTAGGAAAAATATCTTCCCCGAAAGGGTTGTCAAGCATCGGACCAGGCTGCCCAGGGCAGTGGTTGAGTCACCATCCCTGGAGGTATTTAAAAGACGTGTAGATGTGGTGCTTAGGGACACAGTTTAGTGGTGGACTTGGCAGTGCTAGGTTGACGATTGGACTCGATGATCTTAAAGGTCTTTTCCAACCTAAATGATTCTATGATTCTATGATTCTATGATAGGAGTCTGCATGTGTGTGTAAATCTGCAGTGGTTTATTAGGTCAGATGCAGCACCATTCAACAATGGTGTCACTGTGCTCTGCATAAATTTGGCCACCAAATGCCTATAAAAGCAAATCTCTAATAGCATAAAGAAATGATCATCTCTAGTGCAGATTATTTAAACCACACACATGGAGACCAAGTGCTTAACAGGACAAAAACATAGCTATAACCTTATACAGAGCTGCATCACCGAAAAGGGGTACAGAAAAGAAGTTCAGAACCAGGAGCACTTCAACATATTTATGTATTTATTTATTTATTTATTTATTTAATTTGTGTAGTAATATTATCATACATATGAAATTTACAGTGCGGCAGTACAATTCTGTGAAGAGAAAGAAAAGATTTCATTTAATTTTCCTAATAATAAAATCAGTGATATAAAGGCTGCTGTATCTTCTTTTAAACATTGAATTCCTCATCTCAGTTCCTCCAGATACCATGGAGAAATGTATTTGTGAAGGAAAACAGATATATTGGAGAAGTAACAGTATTCCATGAACAACCAATTAACCAAAAAGTAATTATTGATCAAAATTTTTTTTTTCACAGCATTAATTTGAGAGGATCTGTGAGTTTGAGTTCGACATATACATTATACAGGGAAAAATAATGTTCAGAAACACAGCAAATGAGGCACTGAAGCAGAACATCCCCCCCCGTTACCCCTCCAAACTGGCTTGTAGCTCATATTTAGAGGGCTAAAAAAAACCCCATTACAATATTGATTGCACTTTGTTATTCTCCTTCAGTGATTAAATACATCAGCTACACCATCAAAGCATTAAGTCCTGATTAATCATTCTCAGAGCCCCAGGAGTAATATACAGATCATTTATTTAAAGAGTAGGTAGAAAAGACCAGTTCGGGATTTATTCTTAGGTCAACTGGAAGTTCTCCTTCGACTTTCCTTGGGCTTCAATTTCTTTTACTTCAATTTCTCCCAATTCCTTACACTTATACCCAACAGCCAATAAACTAGCTTGGGGCCAGAATCTGCAGTTTGGGAACTGTGAATGTATTTAAGGCTGAGGTGGTGTGCTGGTGTGGTGGGTTAAACTTGGTCAGCTGCCAGCTGCCCACCCAGCCGCTCACTCACTCCTGCTCCTCAGTGGGTCAGGAAAGAAAATAAGGTGAGAAAGCTCATGGGAAAAGACAGGGAGCTCAATTACCAATTATCATAACAGGCAAAATAGACTATTATTTATTGTCGGTTAGAATAGTTTTGGATAGTGAGAAACAAAGACAACAACTAAAACAACACCTTTGACGCCCCCCCCCATCTTTTTATCCCGATAAAGGCAGGGAGATCACTTACCTACTATCATCACAGGCAAAACAGACTAGACTTGGGAAAATTAATTTAATTTATGGCCAGTTCAAACAGATTTGGATCGTGAGAAACAAAGACAAAAACTAAAACACCTTCCCCACACCCCTCATCTTCCCCGTCTCACCTTCACCCCTTCACTCCCGACTCCTCTCCCTGTGAGGGGCTCAAGGGGATGGGGGTTGCGGTCAGTCCATCACAGCCCCTCTCGGCCGCTCCTCCCTCCTCACACGTCTCCCTGCTCCAGCGCGGGCCCTTCCCCGGGCTGCAGTCCTTCAGGGACAACCTGCTCCCGCCGGGGCTCTCCATGGCCGCAGCACCTGCAGGAAATATCCCCCTGCTGCGGCCTGGGGCCCTCCCCGGGCTGCAGGGTGGGTCTCTGCTCCAGCGGGGTCTCTCCAGGGCTGCAGGGGATCCCTGCTCCGGGCCTGCAGCACCTCCTGCCCTCCTCCTCCTCCTCCGCCCTCGGGCTCCCTCTGCTKCTGCTCCCTCCTTGGCTTCCTCCTCCTCTGCCTGTGCCATGTTTTGCCCTTTCTGTGTTTTCCCACTAACTTGGGTACGCTGTTCAGATGGAGAAAACCTGTATGGAAATCAGTGGGCTGGAGCAAACTTTTCCATGTCTGGATTTAATTCACAATTGGCACGACTGCTCTAGTCCTCATCGGGTTTTAAGTCTTTGGGAAGAGTTCATCTCTCCTCAAATCTTCTCCCTCCCTGGACATCAGTCACAGAGATTTGCTGGAACAAACTCTGGTCTCCTTTACAGCAGCGTGTTGCATTTTTCTTCCCCTGACTTTTAACCTGTCAGTCCCAGCTCCTGTATGTCTATTTACTCCCAAGTCATAGAATCATAGAATAGTTTGGRTTGGAAGGGACCTTTAARGGTCATCTAGTCCAACCCCCCTGCSGTGGGCAGGGACATCTTCAACTAGATCAGGTTGCTCAGAGMCCCGTCCAACCTGACCTTGAATGTTTCCAGGGATGGGGCATCTACCTCCTCTCTGGGCAACCTGTGCCAGTGTTTCACCACCCTCAGCGTCAAAAATGTCGTCCTTATATCTAGTCTAAATCTCCCCTCTTTTAATTTAAAGCCATTCCCCCTTGTTCAGTCACAACAGGCCCTGCTAAAAAGTTTGCCGCCAACTTTCTTATAAGCCCCCTTTAAGTACTGAAAGGCTGCAACAAGGTCTCCCTGAAGTCATGCAGATTTTTATCAAAGGGGTAACCTCCCACTCCCTAAGGAAATCTATTTTAATTGAGAGGTGGGCAACACTACAAATCTGCTATTAATATTATTTTTCTTGCAGCTTTTGTTTTAAAAACTTGAAATATTTTGGACTGGAAACAAAAAAGCAGAAGAGAACATTCGGTTATCATCTAAAATGACAATATTGAAAAATGTCATTCCAATAGAAAAGTAGATGATGCAAGAAGAATTCATACAGACATTTACAAAAAGGTCTGAGCTGGCTTCTTCTATTCTCCAGGCCACTAAGATATAACCAAGCTCTAAGCTCTTAAAAAAGATTATCAGAGGACAGTACTCAAACTGGTAAACCTAGACTCCCAATAGGATTTATAACCTCCAGTCCATTGTTACATTAATGCAAATACAGGCTCAGTATCTGATTGAGATCCAGTCAGCTTTGATCACAGGAAGCTTGAACTTCAGGCTTTTCTGAAAGAAATCTTGTAAAGATCCTGTAACACAGAGGGGAAAAAATCATACTGATTTACGTAGAAATTGTACAGAAAAAAAAAGTTGCATTAGGAATTTTTTGCTGGCCTCACTGTCTTTAAACCTCACTTCTTAACCCTCACTTGCAAAAGAATTAATAAATAAAATAGAAATCAGAAATGTTATTCCTTGTCAGTGTAGGATTAAACTACAAGGAGGAAGAAATGTTTGTCTCTATCTGGGACAGTTACAGAAGAACAAACAGCCACAGTTTACATTCCTGCCTCTAAGCAAAGTCTTTGCCTGGGGGGATATTCTTTGTTTTGAATGAAATATGCACAATCCAAGCTCTAAAAGACAAAGTAAGCCAGGAGGAAATTTCAAGCAGATTCTCCAGATGAGAGAGATTGTAACAAATCCAGAGCCACTAAGGACTTCTTGGTTGTCGTTATTCCACACAGTCTAACATTTTCACAATGATGCATGCAATGCTCTGTCTGGCAGAGTTCATATTTTCTTCTCCCTTGCTCTTTTGCTATGTGTTTCTTAAAAGAAATAAATAACCTGTGAGTTATTCTAGGCTTGCTATTTGAGAGGTGATAATTGCACGTGCTAAATTTTAATGTTTGTGTTCAAGATTTCCAAGAGTATTTTTGTACAACGCAAGGAAGTCTTCCATATCACAAAACAGCTGTGCTTCTCCAGTTTATTCAGAAGAAAGGACTAGCGTGCACACACAGAGATAGACATATCTGTATAGGCAGATGGATAGTTGAACAGTTCATGCTAATATCTGCGTTCGGTTAGCTATACACCCTGCATCATGCAAGAATCTGTTCCAGTGAAAAGTGAATAAAAAATTACAACATTAGAAGTAGAAATGAGATCCTGGATATCGTGTCTTCCTCCTCATAGTACAAGCTAGTTTCCTGTGTCATATGCTCTCTGTTGTTTATACTCACCTTGAATTTGTATTGCTTCAATGCTGAGCCAAGTCTCATGCTGCACAGGCAGTCCAAACAGATCCTGTGGTTAGAAATGCTTCCTGTGACACATTTTATTCTGAAAATCTTTGATATCATCACCATAGAAATGTCTGCATAGTTATATTATTTACCTGGTAGAAGGAAATGATGTCTCATATTCTTGAAAATATGTATAAGGGCTATAGCAGACCGAGTTACTAAATTCCTATAGTTCTGACATGTATTTTTAAAGGTGTAGCTTAGGTAGCTTCCAGTTTTACATGCTGCCTTCTTCTGATATGATTTTAGGAGTCTAAATACACCTCTGTGGCATGGGGGAGCTTCAGTAGCCTGTCCGAAATGATGAACATCTCTAGGCAGGAAGGTGTGTAGAGATTTTTGCTGCAATTCCAAATTCTTATTGCAGCTGTACCTGTATTGATGGAGGTATTATCTGTATATTAGGTAGGAGAAATGGAAATAATTAATTTCTTTGCCTTTTAGCCCTTAAATCAGTCGTATCCAGAGTCTGAAATAGGTAGAAATTATCAGACCTTGAACAGGTTTCATTTCCAATAAATTAAGAGGAAATAAATAATTTTTAGCATCTGATAACAAATTATTTGATAATTCTACATTTAAATGGAATCATAATAGAAATAATGTCCCTGTGAATAGCAGATGGTTTTACCATGATGGATGTCATTAAAATAAATTACAGGAACACTTCTGCAAGCAAATAGACATTAATTAAATCTTTATTACAATATGGGTCTGTAGAAAAACATATTACACATGTCTGATATGTTAAAAAGTGTTTTTCCTCTCAATTAATACTGTATTAAATACTAATCTTATTTTTTTTTAGAGTGTAGCTAACTTAGAAAAATAATCTCTTGAATGTAAATCATTTCTTCATTAGCCTCTGGAGAAAATTATTCTCTCCCTGGGGATGAGTAATCTATATTCCTTCCGTTCTTCTGTAACTAGATTGTGTTTGCAAATACAATTGCATTAATAAGACTCCCACTTTCTCAGGGTCTTAGATAAGTTTAAATATAGCATTTTGGTAGTGCTTTTATGATGAATCTATCTATTGCTACAGGCACTCCAAGACCAATTTTTCAGAGCTATCTACATATAGTTATTCAGGAAAAATGTGTTCACTCTGTCCTGGGAGAGTTTAATACATAATGACTACCATTCTCTTTTCGAATTAGGTAAATATCTGTGCAAAACAAGTTAGAACTGCAGCTAGCCATTTCTGTAAGCAATGTTTTCCTGTGCTTACATAATAATAATTACATGTGTAACTCAGAGGCGTCGTTACACTTCTGTTGCATGTGCAACTGCATGAGTCCTCATAATAATATATGGAATAAAACTCTATTGTCCTGGAGTATTTTGATCCATGAGGCTAAGCATGGATCACCGCATTGCTGCTTCTTCCATTTGTAGATCACGTACTCTGGAGGCTTCTGTCCGAAAGGATCACGTGACATATCAAATGATTGACAACAGCAGTAAAATATCCTGGGAAATGGAAGTGAATCTTTAAAAAGAGTTTCTTGAGGTAGCAATGGTGTCCCAGGGAACGTTTGGTGTGACAAGAGCCACCAGAAAGAACAAAATTTAAAAAGTGGGAAAAGAAAGGTTTCGAGCCATGGGTTTTTGTTGTGAGCTTGTGGCTTGTGTATTAAGGGGTTCAATTTTCTTTTTCCTTTGTAGGGTGGTGTTGTGGTTTAACCCGGCAGGCAGCCAAAGACCACACAGCCACTCGCTCACTCCCCTCCCCCACAGTGGGATGGGGGAGAGAATCTGGAGAAAAAAAAAAAAGTAAAATTCGTGGATTGAGATAAAGACAGTTTAATAGAACAGAAAAGGAAGGAAAAATAATAATGATGATGATAATAATAATAATAATAACAATGATAGAATATACAAAATAAGTGATGCACAATGCAATTACTCACCAACAGCCGACTGATGCCCAGCCAGTCCCTGAGCAGCAATCGCCCCTCCCCGGCCAACCCCCCAGCTTATATACTGAGCATGATGTCATATGGTATGGAATACCCCATTGGCCAGTTGGGTCAGCTGTCCTGGCTATGATCCCTCCCAGCTTCTTGTGCACCTGGCAGAGCACAGGAAGCTGAAAAGTCCTTGACTAGTGTAAACATTACTTAGCAACAACTAAAACATCAGTGTGTAATCAACATTATTATTGTACTAAATCCAAAACACAGCACTATACCAGTTAATAGGAAGAAAATTAACTCTATCCCAGTCGAAACCAGGACAGGTGGAAAGGAGCTACCGGGTGACCAAAGCAGAGCAAGGGGAAACAGAATATCTAAAATTGCATGTGACCAATTTAAGCAGCAACTCCAATAGGGTCAATATGCATTTCTTTCTATCTGACATTTGTGAAAGGAAAGAAAAGGAAGTCAAGACAGACTGAGACCTTTATTGGCTCATTTCTCCTACAGTAACTGCCTTTGTACCAGTTCACAGGCTAAGCTCATAAGCAAAGACATGTAAGCTCTTTGCATTTTATGGTAAAGCACTGCATCCTAAATCTGGGGAGGCTCTAGATTTACCCAGATTCTTCTTTAACCTTGAATGAAAGGGGCATATTTATAGGTTCAGCATACAAAACTGCAACTTCATTCAAGAACTTGCTATCATTGAGATCTCAATGCTCTGCACTGTTAAGCATCTTCAGCACAAAACTTTGATCTTCCCTTTCTCCCTGTCATTTTTAGCAAAATATGTCTAACTGACTAGGTAGGGAGCCAGGAACACACCCCTTCATTCCCAGAATCCTAATGAAGTTTTAAAAATGGGGAATAATGCACTTTCTTTGTAACTACTGCAAAATGGATGTGGAGCTGGCTATAATGATCTTGAGGAAGTTAGTGGAAAAATTAAGTAGCAACTTTGCTGGATTTTATATATTCAGTGTTTTCACTAGGAATGCAGAAGATGGTATAGGAAAAACACTTCAGGCATTAGAAAGAAAGAGGTAATTAAAAGATTTTAAGGGATAGGATTAAAATTCAAAATGATCTTGAGAAATTAACATGTGCGTCTGAGATTGATAGCGTGAGTCTCTTAAAGCAAAATGAAAAGCCATTCTTCTATAGAAAATGCAATCCAACACAGAACTCTGGTATTGAAAAAAACTGGAAAAACGGTGCAACAGGAGGGAAAGAGCTGGCATATGATGGATCATGAGGTATTTGCGTCACTTATATTTGTAAGAAAATATAGAAAATCTTGCTTGCATCAGTCGAACATCACACATGGAACACAACAAAGAAATAACTGGCAGTGTGAAGCTGAATGGGAGATGTAGCCTCTTTACCAAAAAGATTATGGAGGTGCAGATTTTCCCAATTTGTCCCATGCATTTCCACCGGTGTCAGAAGGATGAATGAGTTCATGGCTTTTGGGACATCAAACTACCTTTTTTCCCTTCTTAAAATCCTGTCCGAGCCCATGCAAAATCTCTTTCCAGTTATTTTTTCCCTTTTTACCATTTTTTGACCTGAGGATTAGAAAGCTCAAAGAATCTATCTCAGAAGATGTGCATATTCTACTATATGTTTTGTTCTTCACCACCGACATGGCCCCAAGTACTCTGATAAGGCTTTTGACTGATTTATTATGCTCTCTCTAATCCACAGCATCTGAGAGCTTTCATCCAGCATTTAAGCAATATAAGTAGAGATCAGGTGGAGAATGTGGGCATACCCATATTCTTGATCACAGGATCAAGTAGCTACAACAATGCATGTGTCGACCCACCAGTAGTAGAAGAAGGGCTGGTCTGTGGCCTCTTGCAAGGGCCCAACCCACATAAATCTATGGATCTGGATGGACTACACCCCAAGGTGTTGAAAGCAATGGCTGACATCATTGTTACAAGGTCACAGTCTATAATCTTTGAAAAGTCATGGAGATCAGGGGATATCCCTCACGACTGGAAGAGGGCAAAAGTCATACCCATCTACAAGAAGGACCCAAAAGAGGACCCAGGAAACTACAGACCCATTAGTCTTACTTCAATCCCTGGGAAAGTAATGGTACGAGTCCTCCTAGAAACTATTACAAACCAAATGAAGATGGTGACTGGGAAAAACCAACACGGATTTATCAAGGGCAAATCCTGCCAGACTAACCTGATCACCTTCTACAACAAAAGAACATTATCTGTTGACATGGGGAGAGCAGTGGTGGTGTTTACCTGGATTTCAGCAAAGTGTTTCCCACAGCTTTCTCCTGGACAAAGTGACAAGATACAGACGGGATGGGTGGTCTGTGAGWTGGGTAGGAAATTGGCTAAAGGGCCACACTCAGAGGGTGGTGATCAATGGTTTTTACTCAGGCTGGCAGCCTGTCACTAGTGGGATCTCCCAGGGATCAGTCCTGGGCCCCACGCTGTTCAACGTCTGCATACTAATCTGGATGATGGGGTTGTAAGCACCCTCACCAAGTCTGCTGATGACACTAAACTGGGCAGTGAGGTGGACATGTCAGAAGGGAGAGCCATCTTATAGAGAGACATGGACAGGCTGGAAGAGTGGGCTAGCAAAAACTGTATGAAGTTTAACAAAGACAAGTGCAAAGTCCTGTACCTGGGACGACATAACCAAAGAGCCCAGTACAGGCTAGGTTCTGTGTGGCTGCAGAGCAGCCTTGCTGAAAGGGACCTGGGGGTCCTGGTGAACAACAAGCTGAACAGGACTCAGCAGTGTGTTGCTGCAGCAACAAAGGCAAATCAGATCTTGAGCTGCATCCRCAGGGGCATTGCTAGCAGAGACAGAGATGTGATCATCCCACTCTACTCAGCCCTTGTCAGGCCACACCTGGAGTATTGTATCTGGTTGTGGTGCCCACAATTCAAGAAATACGTGGACAGACTGGAGAGGATCCAAAGGGGTGCYGCGAAGATGATCAAAGGGTTGGAGAACCTGCCCTATGAGGAAAGACTGAAGGAGTTCCGTCTCTTCCCCCTGGAGAAGTCTCAGGGAGACCTCATCACAATATTCCAGTACTTAAAGGGTGGCTACAAAGAGAACAGAGGCTCTCTCTTCCCAAGGAGTCACATGGAGAAGACAAGGGGCAGTCGGTACAAGTTGCACCAGGAGAGGTTTCATCTTGATAGAAGGGAGAAATTTTTTATAGTGAGAGCAATCAATCAATGAAATAACCTCCCCAGGGATGTGGTAAGGAGGTTTTTAAGATGCGATTGGACAGGGTGCTAGATGATCTCACCTAGGCCTCCTTTCCCATGAAAAGTTGGACCAGATGATCTTTCGAGGTCCCTTCCAACCTAGGCTGTTCTATGAGTACATGAATTAATATCTGTCCTACACAATTTTTTCTTTCACCCACTCCATATCCAGAGTGAGGTCTGGGAGCAGGATGGCCCATATGCTTTTGTGAGATTTTTTTTTTCTCCTCAGTGCGCCTGTTTCTATATATTTCTGTTAGAGAAGACAGGTTGTGTGTGTATGTGTCAAATACAAATTAAATTTGCTATGACCCTTTATGCATCAAGCTATCTGTCTCACAACCAAGTTCCCATCCTGCTGTTATCCATTTTTCTCCTAATATCCATAGCAAGAGTATTGTCTTGTCGATCAAATATTTCACAACTTTTGAGGCCTGAAAGGATTGTTAAAACATCTTCTCCGGCTTTGTGAAGAATAAAAGTCCAAGAAATTTGTCCTGTTTCTCCTGTGATGAATCCAAGATGTATATTTATGAAATATGCCTTCCAGAAAAAACACCCGTATATGGCCTGTAAAGCTTAGGAGGATGGAGCATTCACCAAGACCATTGGTAGTTTTCATCTATGTTATTTTTTTTCATATATTTAAGAATTCGTGTCTTGTTTCTAATTTGAATGTATATGTTTTTTGCTTCTGGGCTCTGTTTCTTGTTATGTCTTTCTCCACTAAATTAAAGATCCCTTTACTACCTGGTATTTCTCCCTGTGGAGATATTTAGATCGTAATAGAGTCACCTCTTGATTGTCCTTTTTTAAGATAAACAGCTTGAGTTCTTTATGTGTGATTAAATAAGTCTTTCAGCAGACAAAAAACCTAACAACTGAAAAGCAAAAAAATCTTCCTCTGTCTTCCTCAAACATCCAAAAAAATTACATGGCTACTCAAAAGGGAGTACTTGTAAGAAAATATAATAATCTATACAACAGTAATTAGTTAGACTCCGAATACAAAAGATATCCCAATATGGGTGGTTCTTTAGAAGATAGCTGAGAGGAGAGATATGAAATAAAGATGAAAATTTTGGATATAGATTTCTGATAATTAAAGAGAGGTTGAACAGTCTCTGTTCAGAGAAAAGGATGTAGTCATTGCTTAAAGAGTTGGTATAGAAAGGCCCAAGCATCACTTACAGTCAAGTAGTCACCATAAAGAGAACAAAGCATGCTGTGCAAAACTAGGGAGACTTCACAAACGAGAGCTTGAATGTAACATTAAAAGAAATATCATAACTAAACAATCATTCTGGGATTAGAAGTAATTGTCAATGAAGGTTGTGGAATTGTCATCAAAGGAGTTATTCCAGCCTTATTATGAGCTTTCAAGATAATACAGTGTGTTAGAAAACTACAGGGAATTTTTGGAAAACATATAAGGTCCCTTTTGAAGCCAGAAATCCATGCTTAGCTATTTTAGGCCACATCAAGCAAGCTTCCTTCATTTGGGTATAAATAGAGTGATGATGTTGTAACATCTAATGAGTGTCAGTAAGCCACATTAAAAATCAGTGTTCCCAATGATCTGAAAGAACTTTTTTTTTTTTTTTTAAATTAAAACCCAGCAAATCAGCATCAAACTTGGACAATTAGATTTGGGGGAAACTGCTGTCCCATCTTCCCATTGTAGACTGGGCATATTGGGTTGAATCAGAAAATATATCTGACAGTGTCACAGTAGTGCCAGATCAGCAACTGCCTTACCACTGGGCATTGCACCACTGTTAGTAGTAAATCAGTGGAAATCAATCAACTAGTGGAGATCAGGGGAATTCTAGATGTGTGGTGCTATAAAACAAGGGGCTGGCCATGAATGATGAGGAAGGGGATATTGATGGTTGGAAATCCTGCTTCGTCGTGGACAGAGGAAATGTACCTCTTGCTCTAAGGATGAGATTCTCAAGGCTGCCACCTGCCTTGCAATCCTTACCAACTAGGTCACTAACTCAAAGACTTATCACTTAGTTTCTCTCCACCCTGCACATGTAGCTGGCCAATCTGATTTGTGATCCAGCAGGTGTCCAGTGCAGGATACCCCCAGCAGGGGAAGAGAGGGACAGTTGAGGCAGAAATGTAATGGGCCATCTGTGGATATTAAGACTAGAAGAGCATTGACAGTTGAGATTAAGCCAATCAGGATGTGAAATTCCAGATTGCCAGAGACTCTACATTTCTGTGTGCAGTGTTTAACAACATTTCTTTCTTTTTTAATCCTTTAGGATAATGTTAAAGGATTAAATGGTAATTGTCTTTCCTTTGAATCAGGGCTTTGTTCAGTCTCTTACCATCTATGATTACAATACTGGTAAACCTTGACAAGTCACAACCAATAAAAAAACAGTAGAAATACAAAACCAGAGCCATTTATCTAGTCACTTAAAATGGGACATGGCTTCCTGAATGTCTGATTAAGGTTTTACAAAACTGAAGCCACCTGTGGTCATTGCTCAGCAAGGATATGCAGTGAACAATAAGTACAGGTGAGATCCAGAAAGGAAAGAAATTATAGTATGTAGGAAATGAATACTGGATGTTCCTGCAGCATGGCTAAGGATGCGTCTTCCAACATCTTGCTACTTTAATCCATCTGAGATTTTAATCTAGCTGAGATTGGCTTCAGAAAATGGGAAATTCATGTGTCCATTCAAGCTGTGGACACTTTTGAAAGCAGTTTTTAAAACAATAAAATGTATATTTCTCATGACACCTATCCCTTTCAGCAGGGAATCACAGTGTAATGGTCTCCCACAGGCTTAGCTTGAGTTTAGGCTTGAGCACTAAGTTAGATAATGGACATGATAGGTCTCCTATCACATTCTTGGATCAAGACAAAGCACTGCGAGGATGGGGACTGTTTTCCTTTAAGTGGAGAAATTTATATTTGGACAACTTAGGGTCAAATATTTACCTGGCTATGAATGTCTTAGTTACCGAGAATGGAGCAATTTATTTTGTTGTTACAGCCAGGGGATCCTGCAATTTAGAGAGGAATATTTTCTTTAACTTATATGAATCAACTCAAAGGTTCAACTCAGTTGATTGTGGTACACCTAAATAAATTGCTGTGGTTTTAATTGTAGACTGCAGAGTGGTATCTACATGGTTTTATTTTCCAGGCCATGAGGCTTGGCTGGATGTTTTAAAGACTACCTAAGCATTTCTGCTTTCTTTATCCCTGTGACTGAAAAACATTCACTAGTTCTTCAGCTCCTGCTGCTTCCTTTTCAAATCTTGCATCTACATCAAATTTATAACAGAAGAGGAAAGGGAAAATATTATTATTATTAATAATCTTTTTTGCTTTTGTTACTGCAAAATCATATTGTTTAGCAAGCCTTTTCAGAAGAACCAGAAAGAGCCTAATCTAAAGTCAACATCACTTCTAATCTCACCAATGCTTTCATTTGAGGTGAAATAACTTGCCTGAAAACAGGAGGAATAAAACAGTTTAAAACCCCAGAAAATGGATGGTTTCTAGTGCTCCATACAGACAGCAGGTTCTACCTCTCTGACTTGTACACCTCAGCCAAACCCAAAATAAGTGACTCTGTGCATGTCCTGTCATCTCTTTATGCTTGTCAGGACTCCTTCCATGTTATACATTCCAGAAATTTGTCATGTTTGGTGGAAAACTTGTTTTSCTACTTAGGAAACATAAAAAAAAAAATATTGTGGGTGCATGTATGTTGGGGTTGTGAAGTAAGTGGAATCTGACAAAGTCTAATCTCCCTGAAACAAATTAAAACATTTTTTTAGTTGTTATTTTTTAGGTAATTAATGGGTCTCAGTTGTCTGCAGCAGTAGTTATACCAATTAGTTCAGCTTAGTACAAGTCTCTAATTTCATACATCAATAAATGTTAGATCAGGGCATGATCACTATCAAGCGTAGTCATTGTTTACAGCATATTCATCTTGTTAAGTGCTTGACTATAAACAGAATATCTTTCCATTGAGGTTTGCTTAAAAATATCCATCAGTATGCCTTAGAAATGCTGGGAAACACTGGGGGGAGAAAAAGCAATAGATCTTCTACGAAATTTAGAAACAAAATGTCAGTCTAAGACATTCTTTTTCCTCTACTACTTAAGTACCTACATGAAATAGAAAGTCTATGGTGCTAGGTCTTGTACAAGAAGAGTGAGAAAAGTTTTTGTCCCAAATAAGCTGTTGTTTGGAGAGGCAAAGGTACAAAGTGGGGTTAAACGTGAAAGATGTGTGAAGACTGGGGAGGGAATGGGAGAAACAAGAATTTCACAGGAACTTAGTGGTGAAGACAGGAATGAAAATCAGGTGTTCACCTACAAACCATTAAGGGACAGGATAATTGGTCTCCAATCTTACAGGAGAGCTGTGAGGGAGGGAGAAATCTGAGGGAACTGTCACTTTGACTTCCTAACGGAAGACCTTGTGCTGTCTACGTCCTCTACTGTGACGAGATACTGACTCTACCAGTCTTCCCTATGAAGAAGTAATAAGGATAAATCTACTTCAGCATGGGAGAAACTCATATTGAAGGTAATGAAACACCATGCAAATACATTAGTTTCTGTAATGAGGTTTGCTCTTGGCTCCTCGATAGTGGTAGCACTAACAGAGCATACCCAAGGAAAAACCTTGTACTATGAGCATGTATCATTCAGTAGGACTACTGCCTCAGACTACACTGGTAGGATTTATTTATTTTTAGTTACACTACCTGGATTAAATAATAAATTTAAAAGTGTGTAGGGAGGATTCAGATATTTGTTTTTATGGGACAGGAAGAATATCCAGTGTTTAAGGAGGTAGTTGTTAACAATAAATAAGACTTAGAGTACATTTCTTTTACTGGCTAGTATAGCAGACCTGGGACAACACAAAATTGTTCTGACTCCCACAGTTTTGGTGTTTCACATTGAAGATAACAGTTCAGCTTTGTTTTGCAATTTTTTAATGCRCCTAAAAAGTGCCCTAACAAATGTGTGAGCCACATTTGAAGATAATCAGACATCTATCTCCCCTTGAGTTCATTAGATTTAGGCAACCAAACACACTGGATATTTTGATAGGTTCCTACTCCATATAGCTGTATTAGGAAAGTTACTCATTACCAGAAGAGGCACTAGAAAAGAGGAAACAGAAAACACTTATGAACACATGGTTTCCTCTTTCTCCTCCCCAAATGAGGAAAAAACTGTTAAGCTGACATTTGTGATAATGCATTATGGCAGGTGAATTAGGCAAAGAGTTAATTAAAATTTGAAAGTTAATTAATGAGATCCACTGCACATTAAAGATCATTACTCCATCTGAAAAGAGTAATTAGAGAGCGGTTTCTGGTGTGTTTTATTCTCCTGGGTGTTTTGCTGACATGCCACATAAGTCATTCAACGTTAAGCAAATAATCCACTGATCTCTGTGTTTACTGTGATTATTTCATAATTGTGGCAAGTTAAGCTGTAGCAGGGAGACTCCTCTTTCTAACAGATTTCCTCCCAACCACCTATTCATCTGTCTCTTTATCTGGCTCCTTATGTCCCTTACTTAAGTCATTTGTGATAAAAATAATTTTAACCGGTTGCTTTCAACTAGCAAACTAGTTTTTTTTTTTTTTTTCAAATCACCTCAGATAATAGAGCATTAGGGTCAAGAAATCTGTCTTGTTGTGCTGCTGGCACTATTGTGTTGTGTGGCCATGGGCAAAGTCGGCTCACATCAATTCCCAACCAGTTGTCAGTTGAGACTATAAACTTTTGCGACAAGACCTGTCTGATGGTTGGGATGTCAGTGAGGAGCCACAATAACCACTTATAGGGATAACTGAGCAAATGGTTAGTATTCAGTGAATAATACCTCTTGCCATTTTCTAAGAAGCAGGTCCTTGGAAATTTCCAGCCTTGAATCAGCATTGATTGCAACTGTTACTACTGACAAATGCGTGGTGGGTTGACATTTCTCTCTCTGGTTGCACTAATTCACCCTAGATTTCGCCAGGGAAGCCTGTGAGAAAGCAGTTTGTGTTTGCCTTCACACACTGGCATAGCAAATGTGCGAGTGGGGACCTGCAGCTCACTTTCAGATTCATTAGGTTTTGCCTGATTGTTATTTGTGCTGCTTTTATTCATAAACGCCCTGGAAGAACATTGTTTGGTTAGTTTAAGCTTGACATTTCATGTCTTGCCATCACCATCTGAGAGCACTGTTCCTCTTTCCCTTTATGGGACCGCTTCATGAGCCTGCATTTCACAAACACATTTTTCTACATCTCTCCTCCACCTCCTTACCCCATCCAGACTCTACACCTTCCCTCTTCTCAACCTTGCTCTCTCCTTCACCTCCARCCTTTTCAAGCTGTTACCTTTCTAAATCCGTACTGCACTTCCAAATTTGCCAGATGTTTTCCATCCAACAGTGCTCCAGGTCAGGGGCTGTTGGCTGCAGGACTCTGAAGTTGCTCATTTCACATTTAGCTTCAGTAGCTAATCTCAGGGCTTCTGCTATGAATGAGGTAGGTGTTTTCCTGCAAGTCTTTTTTCTTAATCTAAAGATTTCTTCAGAAATCAAATTAAGAATCAATAGAGAGCAGACCTGTATGATATCTTAAACTGATGCTTGAAGTAAAGAAAAGTTGGAGAAAAAAATTAAGAAGTGTATTTTAGCCCTCTCTGTTTATGTAGCAAACTCCAGAACAGTCTCTGCTCTCTTTTAGTTTCAGGAAATGTTTTTTATTGTCTCTCATAGAGGAGCTAATAGTTCGAAATGATTGCTGTCTTCCCTGCAGACCAATGATTTCCAAATTTTTCAAAAACAGCTGACCTCCTATAAACGTTCCACTGTCAATGCAGTGCTCTGAAGAGCAAATGTAAGCCTGCTGTCAGCTGATGTGCTTCTTTTGTGGCTTTTCAAGGACTTTTTAGACAAAGTCCACAAGATGTTCCCCCGTGCAGCCCTCAATCTACCCAGAAATCCACCATCCATAATTTCAAAACCTTTCCTGTGTGCTGCACATATACTGATGATGAGCCTTTTTCCACATATGGTGAAGAGTTGAATAACCAAGGCCAATATGATTCACGTCTCATTCAAAAAATCATGAAATCATGACTTAGCTCATGGAAACATAATGGAACCAATTCTCAGATATTATGCCAAACTTTGGTGGTGGTTTTTTTTTTTTTTTTTTTTTTTGTGTCTCACAATTGCTATTCTCGCAAACTTGGCAAACTTGGAATTGGGTTTCCATTTTTCCAAAGGGAGCTGTGATTTTACCTACTATTTTTGTTCTGCTTCAGAAAGCTGAGAGCTTGATTTATTTCAGGAAAGAAAAGATCTAATAAAACATACCAGAAGGGCAGAAGCAGTAATATTTACTGACTAGTAAACATGTGCAGGTCTTACTGTAGTTGATAGCTCCACTGAACTAGAATCCTCCTTTCATCCCTCACTCTCTACCTACCTCCTCCCTGAATATACCTGATGATAATTCTGTATTAAATTCTCAGGCCGTGCTGGGAATTATTAAAAGAAGTAAGAACTCTGGAATTGACACAATACTGTATGTTAGAAATAATTAATAATCCACAAACTATATCCAGACAGCAGGACAACTGCTCTTCACAAACACATTRAGCAGAGACACCGTGGCACAGACAAATGGTTCATAGAATCATAGAATCAGACAATGGTTTGGGTTGGAAGGGACCTTTAAAGGTCATCTAGTCCAACCCCCTTGCCATGGGCAGGGACATCTTTCAATAGATCAGGTTGCCCAAAGGCCCGTCCAACCTGACCTGGAACRCTTCCAGGGATGGGGCATCCACAACTTCTCTGGGCAACTTGGTCCAGTGTCTCACCACCCTCATTGTAAAAAAATTCTTCCTTATGTCCAGTCTAAATATGTCCTCTTTTAGTCTAAAACCATTGCCCCTTGTCGTGTCACTACAGGTCCTGGTAAAAAGCCTCTCTCCATCTTTCTTATAAACCCTTTTTATATATTGGAAGGTCGCAATATGGTCTTCCTGGAACCTTTTCTTCCCCAGGCTAAATAATCCTAATTCTCTCAACCTTTCTTCATAGGAGAGGTGTTCTAGCTGTCTCATCATTTTCCTGGCCCTCCTCTGGACCCGCTCTAACAGGTCCATGTCTGTCTTGTGCTGGGGACCCCAGAGCTGGATGCAGTACTCCAGGTGGGGTCTCATGAGAGCAGAGTAGAAGGGGAGAATCAACTCCCTCGACCTGCTGGGGCCACACTTCTTTTGATGCAGCCCGAGATACGATCGGCTTTCTGAGCTGCGAGCGCACATTGCCGGCTCATGTCCAGTTTTTCATCCACCAGTATCCCCAAGTCCTTCTCCAGTGGGCTGCTCTCAATCCATTCATAACCCAGTCTGTACTGGTGCTTGGGGTTGCTCTGATGCACGTGCAGGACCTTACCCTTAGCCTTGTTGAACTTCATGAGGTTCACATTGGCCCACTCCTCAAGCCTGTCAAGTTTCCTCTGGATGGCATCCCTTCCCTCAAGTGTATCAAACTTGCTGATAGTACAATCCCACTATGTCATTAATAAAGATATTGAATAGTGTCAGTCCCAATATGGACCCCTGAGGGACACCACTTGCTACTGATTTCCATTTGGTCATTAAGCTGTTGACTGCAACTCTTGAGATATGGTCATGCAGCCAATTTCTTATCCATCGAATAGTCTATCCATCAAAACCATATCTCTCCAATTTAGTGACAAGGATGTTGTGTGGGACTATGTGAAAGGCCTTACAGAAGTCTAGGTAGATTATGTCAGTTGTTCTTCCCTTATCTACCAACACAGTCACTCCATTGTAGAATGTCACCACATTAGTTAGGCATGATTTGCCCTTTGTGAATCCCTGTTGACTGTCTCTAATCATCTCCCTGTCATCCATACGCCTTAACATATCTTCCAGGAGGAACTGTTCCATGATCTTACCTGGCACAGAGGTGAGGCTGACTGGTCATTAGTTCTCAGGGTCCTCCTTTTTACCCTTTTTGAAAATGGATCTGATGTTTCCCTTTTTCCAATCACTAGGGACTTCACCCTATGGCCATGACTTTTCAATTATGATGGAGAGTGTCTTAGCAACTACCAAGTAGTTGCCAAGTATCTGCCAGTTCCCTCAGGACCCTGGGATCCATCTCATCGGGTCCTATGGACTTGTGTATGTACAGGTTCCTCAGATGGTCTCAAACCTATGATGATCTTCTCCTACGAAGGGTAAACCTTCATTCCTCCAGGCCCTGCCTTGAGATTCAGGGACTCGAGAGACGTGAGAAGAGCAATTGTCAGTGAAAACTGAGGCAAAAAAGTTGTTGAGTACCTCAGCCTTCTCCATGTCAGTTGTCACCAGATTCCCTGTCTCATTTATTGGAGGGGTACATTTTCTTTAATCTTCCTTTTCTGACTAATGTACCTGTAGAAGCCCTTCTTATTCTTCACATACCTTGCCAAATTTAGCTCCAGCTGTGCCTTAGTTTTCCTGATCCCATCCTTATACTCCCAGGCAGTATCCCTATACTATTCTCAAGATGTGTGTTCCTGCCTATGCATTTTCCTCATGTGTTTCAGTATGATCAGGAGGTCCTTACTCAGACATGCTGGTCTCCTGCTTTCCGTGCCCAATTTCTTGCAGATTGGAATCAAGAGTTCTTGTGCTCTAAGAAAAATGTCTTTGAACAGCTGCCAGTTTTCTTCTGCTCCTTTACCCCTGAGGGCAGTTTCCCCGTTCAAACCCACATCTTGTCCCAAGATAGTTAARAGGCAGCCAGGACTGTTTTTCAATCCCAGAAGGGTAGATTTTCCCAGCTCTGACAGTGAAGAGACAGACTCCTTAAACTCAAAAGCTTTGTTGTTCAAGGGATTTAGTACTTCAGGTTGTTCAAAGGATTTAGTACTTCATGAAGGCTGATTTACAATCAATTAGTGCTAAAGAAGGAAGAAATAGCTTTCAAACACAATTATACAAGCTTTTCCAGTGAATGTGGATTATTATCTTTCAGCCTGAACTATCAGCCAGATCCCAAAACTATGAAGCAGCAGATATGTTTTTCTATCAGACCATTAAAAAAAGAAAGGATAAATATTTGAGTCAGTTTTAACATCACTATTTCTGTCAGTTATGCTTCTGATAATATAGCAAGATACTATTAAAGAGCACTTAGAATCATGATGTTTCCGTTGTATTGCAGAAAGTTGCTGAAGGGTATTAGAAGCAGTGATGGAACCTCTAGATTTGGAAGTTCCTTCGTAGCAAGTCACCACAGGCTGAAATACTATTCTAGAGCAGTATGACCCAATTCTTGTTCTGTCCTTGTAATTGTTCCTAGGAAAGCATTGCTGGCCACTTTCAGACGTAGGAAATGGATTAGGTAGATCTTTGGTCTGACCTAGTGCAGTTGTTCTCATACTATATTATTCTTTACTAGCTACCTGTGTGAGGCTTTGGCTGCAGTAGCTGTAGAAGCTGGGACACTGGAAGGTGATAGAAGCATGCTCAGAAGCTGGAGAGGCAGGTSACCTCTGCATATGAATGTAAGGTAAGCACTGAGATTTCAGTACTCATGCTTCCACACATGAGTTTTAATCCAGTCATTGAGCTGAGAAGGCTGACATATAGTCCTTGAACTACTTAATTCCCTGGTGATATAGCAATGTGACATCATGGTGCATGAGCTACGTGACTCCCCATGGCAGGATAATATCATAGGGCCACCAGCAGGGATATCATGGCCTGGAGCTTGCCTTCTTTTAGCTTTTCAGGCTATAGAGATGGGTCTTGTTGCTCTTGGCCACACAAAGATTTTTGGCATGTAGCTTGTAGAACCATCTTTGCAGAATGCATCGTCAATTCTTCCACATTTACAAAGAAATAAATTAACAAGAGACTACTATGATTTTGCTTGAATGCAGACAGAAACCATCAAGTACTGCTGGACAATGTCCCAAAACAGCTCTTGATGTTACTGTGCCATCCGAGTCTCTAAGTCCTGCATACAACCCTGTCTCAGTCTCTAAGCTCTAGCCACACATTGTATCTCTGTAAGTCCTCTAGTAGCTCTTTGTGCTAAGAAAGGCTGAGAAAAGTGATTGCTCCACAGGCAATGAGAGTCCTAGAAGGCCTTACTGCAGAAATACTGGCATAATTTATCACCAGAGCAAATGGGAGACATAAGTGAAGTCACCCAGCCTCTGAAAAATTCCCTGTTGTCACCCAGCTGACAACAGAGAAGGGGCAGTTAATTGGCTCTGAGGATGTGGCAGACGGGTAGGATATAAAGAAAACATCGTAACACTCCCTCCTCCCTCGTATTTTCTTATGTCTGACTCTAAGTATCCCTATATCTCCGGTGCTATGCTTAAGTGGTGGCAATTGCATAGTCAGGCAAATCTATGTGAAGAAGCATTCAGCCATGTTGATACTCAAGGAATCTCCCTGTCTTTGGGACTTCACTCGAAGCAAATTTTTTTATTCCTTCTGCAATCTCTGCCCAGATCTTCTCTCTCCTTTCATTTCATGAGCATGCAGAAGGTACACAAAGATATAAGTAGAGTCACGATCAGTCTGAATGAAGCTCTATGTACCTTGATGGTAGCCAAAAGAAAATACTTCAGGAAAAATTGTGGAAGAGGGAAAGCAGAGAATGGTACTGTCCCTACAGTGTCCTCCTCCCAGGATCCAGCCACCTTACTTAAGGACTGTCTGATCTATAGTACATCTAAGTTAAGTAAAAAAAAAAAATTGTGTTAAAAATAACTCAAGCTTTCTGGGGCAGGGATCCAGTTTTCATTCAGCCCATGTGGGCCAAGTTCTGATTTGTCATACAAATTATTGCTGATAATTAAAAAGGGTCCTCTGCTTCCTGCAAACACTTCTTTTTTTTTTTTCTCTTWTTGACCTTTCCACCCCTCAGCATGGTAATTTTTGATTGATCCAAAGCACCTTGTAAATCATCAGCTGCTCACAACCCATTTCTTATAAAAACTCTCGATGCTTTATTGGCAATGTAATCTATTTGCCTTCCACATGTACCTGCTTCTCTTTTACTTTCTTCTCTTTTCCTGTCTTACTTCTGTTTTTTTTAACTCATAGATGGCTCAAAGCATGAATTAGTTATAATCTTCTCATCTCTCACGTCTTTACTTATCAAATGGAGGCACAGCTCTTCCCAAGTGCAATGGTTTGTAAACAGTGCCAATTAGATTTCTGTTCTGCTCCAAGCCTGGGACAGAGCAGAAAGAGAGAGAGAGAGAGAGATGTGCTGCATTACAAATGGGACTTACTAAATTACACACGCCAAGACTCTATAAAAGCCTTATCAAACAAAGTCAGTGAGGGGAAAGAAAGAGAGCTAATTATCAGGCAGCACCAGTAAATCAAAAGGAGCAGCCAAATGTATTTTGAAGTCAGATAATTAAGCCATGGTCTAGTAACAGGGGGATTCCTGCCTGCATGTTCAAGGCTTTTTTAACCCAAGTTTAAAGGCAAAAAGCAGTGTCATATGTAAGATACCTTTATTATTTCGTCCCCTGGTGAAGGGAAAAAAAAAATCACAGCAAAATTGCTTGAGTGCTGTATAAGAAAAAGACAAACAGATCACAAAGGGCAACCTGCCATCTTGATTGTTTGACAGTTTTTAAGTGAGCGGTTCTAGCAAACATGTTGGGAGAATTAGACAAAATGTTTTTTTCTGTGTGGTTCTTTGATCTGAGACAACATTTCTGATACAGGGGACTTACTTTAAAAAAAAAAACCAGTTTGCATATCAGTCAATGTATCAAGGTAAATCTGCTCCTAAATCACTTAAACATTTGAAAATATTCCCAACTAAACATCACTGGCTGTAAAAAGCTTTGTGTGAATGTAGATATTTTCACTCCACCCTTTCACCCTGGATCATAAGTCCTGCTCATGGGGGACTGGGAAATCAGGAGAAGACAGAGGCCAGGAAAAAGGAAGAAAAGTCCAGAAACGAGCGATTGAATAGTGCTTGTAGGGAGTATTCCTTCTCTTCAATTTCCCAAAGCTATCAATTTCCTTAGTCTGGATATGCAAGAATACATCTGACCTACACGTGCACCACACAGCCCATTTGAACACACGCAGTAAAGCTGTTGTGTTCGTGATAATAGCAGCTGTGCCGTAAGTCTGATGTATCTTGGCAGCACTGGTCACTTTTCTCATGTATTTCTGCTCTTTTGTCCAGGAGAGTATGCCACTGTCATACAAGTCTAGGAAAGACCTATTCACTGAATATCCTGTAGATTTGCAGCCTTGAGTGTCGTAACAAATACTTAGATAGAAACATGTCTCTCCACCCTTTTATTTTAAATACCTTTTCTTTTTTCTTCTTTTTTTTTCCCCACCCCCGGCTGAGTTTCTGCACTTTCTGAGACACCAAGCTCTACCTCTCCATATCTGACTTAACTCAGGATAGAAAATGTCAAGTGTGGATACTGATGAAACTCCTGAAAGTTATGCATTGCAACAGAAGTCCATTGAAAATACACAGTTTTAAAAGCAGCACTCAGAGCCTGAGTGTGTGCTGCTTTCAACATTGGTTTTCAAAATTGTCAAAGAACATTTAGCAAGCGGCTTTTCTACATAAAAAAATAAATATTGGCAGGAGGCATATAAATGACTAGATATTGGTTAGAGAATCTCTAGAGCTGTGTTAAGGTAAGCAGTTTAGCATCAAATTATGTTTATTTTTCCCTTCTGTAGGGTATACTCATGCATAGCTGAGAATATTTAGAAATGTGTTCGCATTGTAATATGTGGAATAAAACAAGCCAGAACTCCATTATAGCTGTGACACAGAGAGTCATATTAATGAATTCCAAAAGGGTACAGAAGGTGGAAGATAACCTGTGATATGAATAAGGACACAAATACTATTTTGTTTTCACAGTAACCACACCAGATCTCTAGACATGCTGAAAATGAGCAGAAGTCATAAAGGTGATTTTAACATCTGCTTTGTGTGAAATGGAGTTTTATTGACATACCTTGTAACCTCAAGAAAACAGTGTAAAATGAAGGTAGCTGAGGTTTTTCTATGACTGGGGTGGGGGATTGCTTATGGTAGGAGAAGTCTTCATCCTTCATTACACATGGATAACTGGTTATAATAAAAGTAATTTTAGATTTTTATCACTGATAACTAAATTTCATCCTCATCTATGCTAGCTTCAGGACGTCACTATACAAATGAAGCCAAAAGAAATAAATGTAAAAAAAAAAAAAWTTWAAAAAAATATATACTAGCTGTGGACTCATTAGGGAGTCATAACTCCACTTCTCACCAAAGACGGCTTTCTCCAGCTAAAGATCTCTTGTGTTAAGGAGCTACGTGGAGAATTAAATGTAGAATTCTAATTCTATCTACTCTGTTTATTGCCAGCTCTATGGCAAAGCATTTAACTGCACAAGAGACTAGGAGGGGATACGCAAGTGAAGTTGCAGTCTGCCAATGCAAAACCTCTCTGTCATTTCAAGTGGACCTTGCACAAGAGTGTGCAGAAGCGGCTCCTATCACGACAGACCTGTCCAGCCTGCAAAGTGGTGTCTTCTACGTGTGGCATTAGAATTTTTTATTGCTTTGAGATCAAAGAGTGAATCTGGTCAGCAATGAAAAATGCCAAGATGGAGAATCCACGTCTAGTGTTCAACCACTCTCTCAATAATTTTTTTTTTAATGTTTAAATGAAATTTTCTGTATTTCAGTTTGTGCCCATAGCCTCTTGTCCTGTAACTTCAAATAAAATTTGAAGAATGAATCTCCAGATTTACCCCCCAGAATAGCTCTGATTGCACTGTAAAATATGAACAATATTCTACAGTGAAGATTGCAATGAATTTCTGGCAGTCTGGTCTACCACTTTGATGAAGATCCTTTTATTGGACTTTTCCTCTACTTTCTCAGTTTTTTTCTTCTTTTTTCTTTTTTCTTTTTTTCTTTTTTTTTTTTTCATGTGCAGATCATAAAGGAAAAGGACAAGCTTGGCTCTGATCCCTGTCTTCCTTTCCTCAAAGCAAAAGCCTGAATATCTCCTGAGTTTAGAGGAACTAAATAGGCTTAAATATAAAATATCTTACTTCTGCCAAGACAATTTTGACTACAGATAAAAATTCTTTAACTGACAAGACAAATGTCGTAGACAAAGGCAGGGAGAGTTCAATGTTAAGAGGAGGTTGTAGCAACCAAAGGGACTTGCTGAAGTGCTGTAGGAAACAGGTTACAGGGATTGGTTCCAGAGAATTTTCTTTTTTATCTGAATTCACTTTAGTTGGCACTCCTGAATTTTGCTTTGCCTTCCAACCCCACAAGCAAGACTGTCATTGCGTCTATATATCTGTGAGATTTGTGGTCCATGTCCAAGATCAAAACCACAAGCTTTGTATCCAGATTTTGCATAATGAAACCATTTTCATGGCACAAGAACTTCTGGTATTAATAATCTGTATCTTCCTCCTCTGTTCTCCTCCTCCCTCCCCACTCCTATCTCTGCATCAAGCTGCTGAGGAGTCTACATGCAGTCTTCTAAAGGTGTTGCTGATGAACCAGACACCAATAACACACATATTTTCAAGGAAGACAAGGGAAGTGGGGCATGGGGGGGAAGAGACAGAGAGAAACACCAGTTTTGCTGCTAAACATGGGTTCAAATCCTGTGAAATTACTATTTTAATCATGTTTAGTCATTATCTGTACCATAAGGATAGCTATGGTGAGGAAAGGAGGGAAGAACAAGGACAATTTGTAAGTATTTTCACTGTCCAGGCTTTAGTTCAAGAAGGAGAGGTAGAGGGCAGGAGTTCAACTCATTGTCAGGGAAATATAACATTGCCCATTGACCCAATGGCTTCCCTGAATTTCCCCGAAAGAAGATATACAGCACAAATTTCAGTTTGCAGCACTGTTGCAGAGCACATACTAAGCTTTCATGACATAGTGCTATGTACACGCAGTTTCATTCACTGGTCATTAGGAAAAAACAAACACAAAGAAGCAAAAAAAATAAAACAGCCAAGAAACTCTTACAACACAGCAAAGGTTATGTGCCTGATTGTTTTTCATATAAACACAGCCAAAAAAGGAGAAACTCCTGCTTAAACCCTAAATCTTGGCTGGTTTTAGCACTACTTCAAGTGGCGTATCTCTGGTCTTAACTGCTGCCCTCACATTCCTGGAGGGTGAGATCTCACATGTTGGGTTTAGGTTTTAAGCAATCTGGAGACTCAAGTGTTACCTCTTTTTAAAGTTCAAGAATGGGTTGAAGTACCCATGTAGTCATAATCCCAGAGAAAATCCTTATGCTGGAAATGATCGCCAACACTGCTCCAGCTAAAGCACAAAGGTTTTATAACAGAATGCAGCAAGCTCTGTTATCAGCTTTGACGGGAACTCGGCTCCTACTCTTTGTGCACACTTAGCATCTTCCCAGAGGGATTCACAGTTAAAAAAATTCACCACTGAGATGGACTATTTTGCACTACATCATAACACAATACCTATGAGATGGAGCCACCAGCTAGATGAAGGCATCCAAGCCTCCATTTCAAAGTGTAAATAACAATTCAGAGCTACAAGAAACAAAAGAGCTACATGTGGGAAAACAATATTCAAAGTTCTAGCATAAAAATAATGAACCCAGGGAAAATGAAATTAGAAGCTAATGGAAAACCAGAGGGAAATATAGCAAGGAACTATAAAAGGGATGGGAGATCACAGCTGAAATAAAATAGACAGCAATTTAAAAATAGTTTAAAGCTCCTAGAAAGTTGGGGGAGAAAAACATAATGATGGTAGAAAAAAAAAAGAAAAGTAATAACACAAAGTAGGAGCTGTGGGCATAAAATCAATGTATTAAAAGTAATTATATGCTTACACTCTACATAGAAAGAAGGCCCATTTCACAAGTGATAACACACACTTAGAGAATTTTCCCCATAGTATCTCTGCTGAGGTCATGGACCGAAAACTGTATCCTGCATGTAATTGTAAGTGGGATAATGAAGTTGCAAGGCATAGTTTAAAACTCCTCCTTCCACATCCTATGAAGGTGTCCTAGACCACATTGCCTRTCCTGCTGCATGGTGCCTAGCAGAATTTTCAGTGTTTAGTAACGATTGATTGGGCTTGGTAGAAATAATAGGTAAGAGCAAGTTTGGGTAACCTGGTGGATGCAGCGCTCATCTGGGATGAGGGATTCCTAACATCTAGTCTGAAACAACCAATTGTACATTTACATTGTGGTAATTATCGTGCACTTTACCTCCAACATTATTGTCATTCTTTCTTCCATGGTCAAATTTTAAAAGTCAAAACAGCCCACACTCCAGTTTTGACAGAGACATTGCCAGTGCCATGACAATTCTCCTGGTAGCGCTAAGTAACACATGAACAGCAGAGAGGTGAAGAATTGAAAACACACATCTATGTTTTGCTTTTCCTCTTTTCTATATTCCTTGCTGCAGATGTTCCTTTTTGTGTCCCATGTTTACAAGTAACTACATGCATGTTTATCCAGGAGAGCTCAGATATCTCCCACTGGATTTGCTCTTTGCAGAGCTGAGAAACATTCCTTCCAGCTGGATGGAAACTACTTTGGCAAGATGCTTCTTCTCAAGACAGAAATCTGGAAACTTTTTCTGTCCACTTAGTACTTGTAAAGACTAAGTACTAAATGCTAAGCACTTAGTCCTTATAAATGTAAGACTCCTGATTGAAGCACTGGTCCAATATCTCTGGAAGGCAGGAAGTCAAGTACTGAATTCAAATTTCAAGAGAGCCAGAGACTCTCCTGTGTATTGTCAAGGTACTGTCATGTACCTTCCTGAGTTCAGGAGCAAGTAAAACTTATGTGGTAGCTACCATAGCAGATGCCTTTACATTTATTGCACTTCTGGAAAGCTCCGTTCAAAATGAGATGATAAAATGCCATAAATTGATTTTGTAAGATATTTGACATGCAACACGCTGTAAACAGTATGAAAGAAATCTGGGAAGATGGCTATGTGGATCGAGCAGTTTTCCACTAAAAATGCTGTAGGGTCAAACAATGCTGAGGACTGGAGAATTTATAATTTATGTCATGAATTAGTGATGGCCTTCCTTGTCATAAACAATAACCTAAATAAACTTTGTCATCTTAGTCTTCCAAGCTCATAATCTTATTAGACACCATTGACAGTTAACAACCAAAAATAAAATGACTGAGAATTGGCTAGAGAAGGGGACCATGTGGAAAATCTAATCTGTTAAAAAATGACAGGTCAGACTGATAAGAAAGAGTCAGAAACCTGTCAAACATACCAAAGCCAAAGTCAACATATTCAAATTAATCTTTACCAGTGATCACTGCATGATAGCTTCTATGACCACGACTCACTGACTCAGGAGTCATGTTGCTTTAAATGCTGTCTGTGTCTTCCTTGCATTTGTCACTTTGACAGTGATTTAAATTAGATTAAGCATGAATTAATATACAAGAAGTCCAGGAAATCATTAGGTACAAAGTGTTTCTGGTCTACAGGATTAATTTAAAGAGCAGCAGTGTATGTGCCAATATAATTAACAAAGTAATGCCATAATGCCAGTTAGTACTTTTCTCGAGTGAGAATTTTATGCTGCTGCATTTCAGCGTGGAAAAACTAATTTACTGCGTGTCTGCAACAAGCAACAATAAAGCTCATGTTTGTTTACAAATAAATCTTCGAAGGAAATGAAATGCTTGGGAAATTGCAGGTAATGCTCTTCCATTGTTGAGTGCACATTGAGGGCTGTGATTTAGAGATTACCATGGCCTTGCAAAAATAGCACTCAGAGTGGAGCAAGAGTTAATCGGCTACAACAATAATTGAGGCATCATCTCTGCAGCAGGGCTTGAGGTAGCAGGAGATTGTTAGAAAATACTGTAATGGTCATTGCTCCATAGTAGTCATAGGTGGTAGTCCATGACAAGGTTCAGGAGGTAATGCTGGAAATACAGAGCAAAACATGATTGCATAAACTTCTGGGATTCTGTTTGACAGCCGGCTGAATATGAGCCGGCAGTGTGCCCAGGTGGCCAAGAAGGCCAACGGCATCCTGGCCTGTATCAGAAATAGTGTGGCCAGCAGGAGTAGGGAAGTGATCGTGCCCCAGTAGTCAGCACTGGTGAGGCCGCACCTCAAATACTGTGTTCAGTTTTGGGCCCCTCACTACAAGAAGGACATGGAGGTGCTGGAGCGTGTCCAGAGGAGGGCAACAAAGCTGGTGAAGGGTCTGGAGAGCAAGTCTTATGAGGAGCGGCTGAGGGAACTGGGACTGTTTAGCCTGGAGAAGAGGAGGCTGAGGGGAGACCTTATYGYBCTCTACAACTACCTGAMAGGAGGTTGCAGTGAGGTGGGTGTTGGTCTCTTCTGCCAAGCAACTAGCGATAGGACGAGAGGAAATGGCCTCAAGTTGYGCCAGGGGAGGTTTAGATTGGACATTAGGAAAAATTTCTTTCCTGAAAGAGTGGTTAAGCATTGGACCAGGCTGCCCGGGGAAGTGGTGGAGTCACCATCCCTGGAAGTATTTAAAAGACATGTAGATGAGGCACTTAGGGACATGGTTTAGTGGGCATGGTGGTGTTGCGTTGACGGTTGGACTTGATGATCTTAGAGGTCTTTTCCAACCTTAATGATTCTATGATTCTATGATTCTGTGTATTTCTCATGTAGGCAAACACCGATTTCACTTGGCAAAAATCGTCCCTCAAATAAGAGGACAGCAAAGCCTTCCAAATACAGAACAGCAGAGAACCTGCTTTCCCCGAAGCTTTAAGGACCTTCTCTTCTCAATATAAGAACCAAAATTCCCCCTCTGGTACATGACAAAGTTCCCCAAAAACACTCCTGCTGAGCAGGGASATGTCAAGAGACAGTCAGAAATGAGGAGTCTGGAGCAAGTAACTGACTCAGGAGTGAGGGCTGGCATTTGCGGGTCTTGGGGATTGACAAACTTAAGTCCTGTATGGAAAACACTCTCTATTCTTTTGAAAAACTGAGCTCCTTTTTAAGGACAGCATGATGCTGATTAAGAAGATGCCACTTCTTATTCCTTTGCTAGGGACAGTTTCTTTATATTACATTCAGCAGCTACCAAAAAAAAAAAAAAAGGAAGGAAGGCTCCTTGAACAGGGCCTAGGATGTAGCATTCCCCTCTAGAAGAGATGTGACCGTTTACAGAGCGAAGTCACACTTCTGTTTGGAGTTTTTCTCCCTGTCTCTCTCATACGAACAAATTTTTATTTCTTTGCTGCACAGTGAAGAAATTCTTTTTTTTTTTCAAGTGGGGATTAGCAAACTCTCTTGGATCAAACTCTTATCTCTCCCCAAGTACTCCAACTTTTAGACCACCTTATAAGAAGCGGTTTTTTCTCCCTGTATAGGTTAAATGGATGAGAACCATAGAAAATGACTCATCCTGTTGTTAACTGTTAAACCTGCTTTGAGAACGCACAAATGAAAAACTTAAGTGGAAGAAAACCTTCTTCCTGGGATGCAGTTTTGCCCAGGTGTTCAAACTGGGGTATGTACATGTGAGAAAATCCTAGGAAATCAACTGAAATCCCTTCTGTGATGTTACTACAAGCAACATCCTAAAAAATGCAGCAAAAATATCCCAAGTTGACAACCAGGTTATATTGTCTTAATATAATCTTCCATCTAAAAATAAAATAAACAGCTTAACCTTTTTGTCCTTCATCTTTCCTTTGCAATTGGCTTCACATGCTCCCATCCTCAAGAGTCTGCAGGAGCTGTTCTACCCTCTCTTACTTTTCACATTTCGCGCAGCCAGCTACTTCCCAGTTTAATATACCGACTCGTGGATTTTGTTGCCGAGATGTGTTACTTACTCTTTGATCCTGACGGTAATGCCAATACCTCAATACTCTGGTGGATTTATGGAACAGGCTGCAGATAGCAAGGTTCCCTTGGCAATTAGTGGGCCAAGCTCTTTTCCATGCCCTCAATTCCTGTAAGTCTGTGCTATTAATCCACAGGATGGCTTGAGCTACCATAAACTTAAAAAGACATGCAGGTGTTTTAGGACATTTGAACATTTTTGGTCCAACAGTTTTCTCATTTGGCTATTTCAAGCTTAGAAAAGCAATGCTTAAAATAAAGCTCAATTATTTATTTATTTATTTAATTAAAACCTGAAGGGAAACATCTGCTTCCAGTTGGTGCAGGCCTGCTGAACTGTAATTACAATGAATTCTGAATTTTTACTGGAACTTGGGTTAACTTGACCAAGAGATATCTCAAGACCTTATCATCACAGCATCTGATCACTTCAAAATTTTTAATGTCTTTATTCTCACAGCAGCCATCTGAAGTAGAACAGCATTTTTATCCCTATTTGGCACTTAAGATTACACTTTTATGCATATAAAGGCAACACAGAAACCATAATGAGAAGGAGACCTGTATAACATAACATGGACACACGTGGAGCCATTAGGTTGCCGATACTCCACAGTGAAATCAAACCTTTGTGTTAAAAGCATACACAAAGCATAGGAAAAGATGAGTGCCCCAAACCAGATTCTCAGAGTTGACCTTCTGAGACTGGAGCTGCCAGTAGGAAACACTGAAAACAGGGAGAAGTATACTTTAAATCCTGCTCTTCTCTGGACCACTTTGTTCCAAAATTTATAAACCATAGTCCAAATCTCTCTCTTAAAAGGCAGTCCTACCCTTTCTTTAAATAAATAAATAAATAAATGCATACATACATACACTTCTGTTTCTAAAAATCCTATGGTGACATATGATTTGTTCACCTGATTGATACAATTCACATGATTGATATGATTTGAATACATAAACTCACTTTGGAAAACACAGTTAAATTTGTTATTGAGCAAGTTCACATCTCTCACCTCCCAATTCCCTTTTGGCAATCTGAAGTAGGAGTGCTTCCAGCCTTTTTAGAAAAAAGAAAAAAAAAAAAAAAATCACCTTCCCAGGAAAAGAAGGAGAAGTTCATCAGGGCAGATGGAGAAA
The DNA here is from genome assembly GCA_035582835.1 of Phoebastria nigripes. Classification (NCBI taxonomy): domain Eukaryota; kingdom Metazoa; phylum Chordata; class Aves; order Procellariiformes; family Diomedeidae; genus Phoebastria; species Phoebastria nigripes. Next base: position 209,404 of record JAYKAV010002825.1, read on the forward strand.
AAGGAAAAGGAATAAAACAGGAGGAGGACTGTTTTGATGAAGACTTTCACCTGAGCTAGGCTGGACCAGATGGGCAGAAATGGCTCAATCATTCATAAAACGGATTTAAATTCCAAAAAGTCCTTAATTCATCAATTTCAAAACATAAACTTCCTTCCCACAAAGCTGGAAAGCCATCTGTCTTCCACTGAAACTTCCATTATTTCCTATACACATTCAGCTGGAAGGATGGAGAATTTCTCTCTCTTATCCCTCCAAATACCTAGCACCTGATGTTTGGAGCAGATAATCCAAACCTTAAGACATTTGACTAACTTTGGTAAAGGAAATTAAAGGCATCTGGTTCTCTCACATCTTGTGTGAATGTCCTCTTCTCATACAAAAGGCCCAGCTTCTTCACCCACACTTAAACAAAACAAAATATGGTGGACATCACCATACTCTGGGGAGAACTCAGTCTGATTGCAATTTCTCCTGAACTGAGCTACTGACTTGATGTGTGGAGGGCTGTCCAGTCGCTAGTCTTAGACAACAATTAGGCATGGGATAAGCAAATGGATCCTCTGCTGTACATCTGGGCATTCAGAGAAGAAAAGAAGTATCTGGGAAGCTTAATACTCAAATCCTCATCTCTGCAGAATGAATTTGCCAAGAGAAATTTCTAGGCTTACGAACTTTGAAGTTTGGTGGAATAAAGGCATCTAAGATAAGCTTAGGCACCAGAACCCCTCTTAGGCTCTTGCCCCAAGTCCCACTGCAACTAGGAGTGAAGACAGGTTGGCAAATTTTCTCCTGAATGACTTGCCCAAGGACACAGAAGTTTATGGTGGAGGAAAATCCCATTCACTGAAGCACATATGTGTCACTTTAACCACTCAGCCTTCCTACAACCTTTAGAAGGAAATTGAATTAGCACATGGAATAACTGCTCTTTTGCAAGGAGACTCTGAATTCCCTCTCGCAGCAAGTCCGCATCCACTCAATGTCACCTCCCTCCTGCTCTCCTGTGGTTCAAATGATTGTGCTGTTCCTGGAAGAGATGTCTTACCATGAAAGCACAGGTTCATATCCTACAGAGTATTGAAGACTCTTGTGGAGCAACTCTCTTTATTATTATTATTTACATCTGTTCTAAGCATTTAAGAGAAAGCTATAGATACTTATAGTATGTGCATGATAACAGATGGTACATACTGATTCTTCAGTAGTTTCTATTGTGGCTCTGTGAAGCTGCTTTACCTGTGTATTGCAATTAATGCAGAAATCACCATTGTAGCAGCTTCATGGTTACAGTGCCAACATCTATGGAGCTTTCTAAAGGAAGCATAAAAAAATTCATCTCTTGCCCTTTTTAAAACAATCCTATTTAATATGCCCAGAGACAGCAGAGCTCTGCCTGGGGTTATATCTAAGGCTGTGAGTACACTTCTTGTTTTTTCCTCTCCTTTTTTCAAAAACCGTTGCCAAATCCAGAGAGGAAAAGTCTCATAATGTTTATATCTATTACCAAGGAGAAAGGAGAATCCCATTTATTATGGAAATATATCTCATTTAATACACTTGGAATTTCTTGCCAATATTTCAAATCAGGTAGATTAGGAAGCATAAAAAAAAATGCAACAACGTGAAGGAAAAAAAGAAAGTCAAAGAAGAAATGCTGTGGAAAGGAAATGACACCAAACATTGCCTTTTAAACCTTGCTGGTTTTGCTGTACAAAACTAAAATGCATCTAACATACGCTATCTTAGCAACTCCTTCATCTCATCAAGACATTTATCACTAGATCCCTTTGGCAGCTTCTGTGTTCCCTTTCCCTCCTTKAAGTAGTCAGTCTCCCAAATCCGCTGCAAAGGGAAGGAAAAATGTTATTTTCTGTGTCTCTCACCCAGGCTGGGTACGATTGCGTTGTCAAGACTGGTTTTAGGAGGCAGATGAGGAAACAGGTTCAGGCACAGGTTGCACACAATTCCTGCACTCCTCTTATCTGTGGGGTGACTGCAGATCAGCTGGGACTTGCTATGTCAGATCAACTACAAATCTCCTTTCTTTGTATTAAAAGATTGCATGACTTTCCTCAGACAGACTTCCTGCTTACATGATGTTGCCTCCAAGACATGTGGCCTACACAGAGACAACAGTACCCCAGGCGGCATGGCTTCTCCATGAACACGTAAGAGAGTGGCAAGAGTGGTCCCAAATTTTCTTCTAGCCTTCCCTAAAGGTTGCCTTGAGCAAACATTTGAGCTCACAGTGTGGAAGCAAATCATGCTGAGGTTTCAGATGTGATTTAAGCATGCTTTACAAATAATGGAGACAAAGTAAACTACACCATCCATTCGTAAAGGCCGTGTTGAATCTATTCTATGGCTGGATCGGACCAGTATAAGCTATGGTGGTATGTGCTATCTGGTATGTGCCTCTGTCCTGGTTTCAKCTGGGATAGAGTTAACTTTCTTTCTGGTGGCTGGGGAGTGCTGTGTTTTGGGTTTGCTATGATTTTTTTTTTTGGTATGATATGATGGGTTTGGTTGATGACCCATTGATGTTTTGGGTGTTGTTGGGTGGTGCTTGCACTGGGGACTTTTCGGCCTCCCATGCTCTGCMAGGTGCACAGGAAGCTGGGCRGGGGGAGCATAGCCAGGGCAGTTGACCCAGCTGGCCAATGGGGTATTCCATACTATGTGATGTCATGCTCAGTATAAAAACTAGGTGGGGGCTCTGGTGTCTCAGGACGGGCTAGGCCTTGGTCGGTGGGTGGTGAGCAGTTGCATTGTGCATCGCCTGCTCTGTATATTCTATTATTGTTGTTGTTATCATTGTTATTATTACTGTTCTACTTTRTTCTATTTCAATTATTAAACTGTTTTTATCTCAACCCGCAAATTGTCCTACTTGTGCCCTCCCAATTCTTTCCCCCATCCTACCAGCGGAGGGGGGTGAGTGAGGAGCTGCGTGGTGTTTAGTTGCTGGCTAGGGTTAAACCACGACAGTCTCCTTCACARGAGATGGCACTCAGCTACACATCCAGTTAAAAAGACCTGGGTCCACTTTTTATGTAGCACACCACAAGCCCTATCTGGGAGGTGCCCATCTCATGCTAAGTGTGCAAAGTTCAGCTACAGTAGTAACAGAAGTGTAGTCTGAGATATAGGTAAGCGCACTAAACTCATCTCAACAGAGCATGCGTGCGTGCATGCGCGTGCACACACACACACACAAAACCCCCCAAAAAGACATGTGAAAGGAAGAGGAAGAACAGAAAACAGGTGGAAGAGGTTTGTTTCATAGAATTATAGAACCATAGAACCATAGAATCATAGAATCATTTAGGTTGGAAAAGACCCTTAAGATCATCAAGTCCAACTGTTAACCTARCACTGCCAAGTCCACCACTAAACCATGTCCCTAAGCACCACATCTACATGTCTTTTAAATACCTCCAGGGATGGTGACTCAACCACTTCCCTGGGCAGCCTGTACCAGTGCTTGATAACACTTTCAGTGAAGAAATTTTTCCTMATRTCCAATCTAAAYCTCCCCTGGTGCAACTTGAGGCCATTTCCTCTTGTCCTATCRCTTGTTACTTGGGAAAAGAGGCTGACACCCACCTCGCTGCAACCTCCTTTCAGGTGCTTGTAGAGACCGATAAGGTCTCCCCTCAGCCTCCTCTTCTTCAGACTAARCAGTCCCAGTTCCCTCAGCYGCTCCTYATAAGACTTGTTCTCTAGACCCTTCACCAGCTTCGTTGCTCTTCCATGCACACACTCAAACACCTCAATGTCCTTCTTGTMGKGAGGGGCCCAAAACTGAACACAGTATTTGAGGTGAGGCCTCACCAGTGCCAAGTACAGGGGGAYRATCACTTCCCTACTCCTGCTGGCCACACTATTTCTGATACAAATGAGATTAATTGCTTACTGTCAAAACAGGTCTCTGATTTTAAGTGGCCACTTGGAGAATGTCAATGGTTTAACCCCAGCTGGCAACTAAGCACCACACAGCCGCTTGCTCACTCTCCCCATGGTGGGATGGGGGAGAGAATCGGAAAAGTAAAAGTGAGAAAACTCGTGGGTTGAGATAAAGACAGTTTAACAGGTAAAGCAAAAGCTGCACACRCAAGCAAAGCAAAACAAGGAATTCATTCACTYCTTCCCATCAGCAGGCAGGTGTTCAGCCATCTCCAGGAAAGCAGGGCTCCATCACAYGTAAYRGTKACTTGRGAAGACAAACRCCATCACTCTGAAMGTCCCCCCCTTCCTTCTTCTTCCCCCAGCTTTATATGCTGAGCATGACGTCATACGGTGTGGGGTATCCCTTTGGTCCGTTGGGGTCAGCTGTCCCAGCTGTGTTCCCTCCCAACTTCTTGTGCACCCCCAGCCTCCTCGCTGGTGGGGTGGKGTGAGAAGCAGAAAAGGTCTTGACTCTGTGTAAGCACTGCTCAGCAGTAACAAAAACATCTCTGTATTATCAACCCTGTTTTCAGTACAAACCCAAAACCTAGCCCCATACTAGCTACTGTGAAGAAAATTACCTCTATCYCAGCCAAAACCAGCACACAGAAAAACGTTAAACTCTTTTATGGAAAATGCTCCTGTCCACTTTGCATTCCCATATCTCCATACCTTCAAGTCCAGCCCTGAGAAGACCTAATTTGTGAACTCACATCTAAGCTGTGCATTATATTGCACTGGGGAATGTTTCCAGGTACTAGAATTCAACATCCATGTGATTAAATTATTAGAACAATCCTTGACTGACTTTTGAGGCTGTCCAGATAACACTCCCCTAAGAAGTCCTTATGATAGTAGACAAAGGAGCATGGGGCCAGGTACCACTCCCAACAGACAGTATGACTACTACCATACCATTTTGAAGGGTAATAAAATGTAATTGTCTGTGCCCAGGTGACTTTGGCTTGAGTACCAGCCAACAATCTCAGCATAAGCCCATTTAGTTTACTAGAATAAATGAATATAAACTGAAAATAGGCCTAAGCTTAAACTTTCAATGAACTTGGCTCCATTTTTATAGCATTCAGGTTCAACCAAAATCCTAAATTTCATAGGCTGTGTTCATGCCTAGAAATGATAGAAGAAGTACTGTGCTGACCAAAGGTACARTAGGGTAAATTAGGTAAATTCATTAGAGATTCCAGTTACAGGAATCCTTTCTTGGGGTGGACAGAGAAGACCTTGTATGCGGAAGTCTCTGCAAGGAGGAATAAACCCTTTTGTTGGTGTGTGCTAACTGTTACAATCACTGCATGTGCTGAGTGTCTTCAGTTGAGGTCCCTCAAGGCTCTGCTGCCTTCTGCTGCTCAGTTACTAGCCCAGACTGGATAAGGTTGCTGCTCTTTCTGCTGTTGGGAGAAGGGTTAGGATAGTGTTAAATCAGAGCACYTGATTTCACTGCAGAAGAGGTTATACCAGGCCCACGAGCACTGCTGTCTTCATTTGGATGTTTCTACAGATCCAAGGAGCAAAAACAAATGTTCCACAGAGCTAAAGTTCCTGACTCAATCATTTTCTTCACCTTTATGATAAAACAGAGAGAAACATAGGGTGTAATTATGGTAGGAGGAGCTGTTCACAAGCTGCCAGAAAATTAAAATTGCAGTAGAATTAATTGTTTTGAACTTCCTTACTCTTGGATAGGAGACCTGTCAAGCAGTTATTGACTGCATCTATGAAACTAAGGTACAAGCTCCCAGGACAGTTCACAGGTGCTTAGGCTAACTGGCCTAGAATGGAACATATCCATGTTATTAAACCCTTTCATCTTTGAAAACAGGGTGGCCACATCTAAACCACCTATAATATCTGYCTCATGATATATCTCAAATCATGTTTGGGAAAGTCCTACCTGTTCTAATCCAAAAATATTCCAGGAACTGTTTTAACAATACCATAATACAGACATAGAGTTCCAGTGCTTGAGAACATAACATAGTGTTGTTTAATGTAACCCTACAGACATAGCCGTTTTTGCTGCAGCCAAGTGAAGTGTTTATTTAACAACCTTTCCTCCTCATGCTGTATTTGGACAGATGAAAACAAACTTTTTCCTAGCACAGATTAGGCAAATACAACTGCAGAGCTCACAGTAAAGTTGGACCGAAGTTATTAAATGATTAAAATATCTAAAGCAACCCTTTTAGACTAGTAGAGCTATATTTTGATACCTATGAATGCAACCAATATGATAGATTTTTTTGCCTAGCGTATACATATATATTCAAGGTCATCCTGTACAGTGGTCATTTGCTTACTTGATGGTACCGGCATAGGATATTTGAGGATGAGAACAGTATTTTAATTAGAATAATGTTCCTGTCCATCATGATTCTGGTCTTACACAGACATAATTGGCTTGGGTAGCTGAGTTTCTGAAGTGAGTAGCACCTGTTATTACCAGAAAAATGAATGTAAGGGAGTCCTTGCAGTTATATCAATTATTTACAATTCTTAATTACTCTTATTACAACCATTATTTCTTCATATAGCACCATAGGTATACACAGCACACACAAAAATTAGATTTTAAACCGTTTCTAAGATGTTGATGATGTAAAACACTATGCTGTTTTCTGAGATGCTGGTCAGGTTTATTCTTTATTTCCTCACTATATTGCTGCAAAACCTGGCACTGCCTCTCTCCTTAGGAAAGTTGCCACGAAGCAAAAGAATTAAGGGGTCCTTAGGAATTAAGAATAGACTTTAGCATACACATGGAATCAATAGCGCTCTGAAAATTCATCCAAGGAAATAATTTCATGCTCTGCATTTATTACTGTTGCAGGAATTATGCACTGAGTGTTGTTAAGCSCACCTATGATGTTCAAACAATAAAATTCACAAGTCGCTAGTCATGCTGAGTCTGTATGAGGAGTGATGATCTGTGAAATCAGTGTTCAGATGGCGTACACCTCAAATGGACAAGTTCACGGCGCTGTTTCTGCTTGCAATGGATAAATTCTGCTTTGACATTTGTGGTCTCACAGAAGACTTCTGGGGGAACGTAGGAGTTCCTGCAAAAGGAGCTCATGAAACATCTCTGCTCCTACCTGCTGCTTTGCAGATGGTTTATCCCATGGCATGAGCCCCTTGGAGGCACCTTACAGCTTGCAAACTCCATTTAATTTATCTTCAATACTTCCTAAATCAATAATAAAGAGCTTAAGAAGTTGTCAGGGAAAGAAACAAGTAAAACTCTGTGTTTCTGCATCAGTGCCAAGATAAAATGGTGATGTGCCTGTTAAGAAAAAAAAAATCAAGGTAGATATATAGAGTGAATTAAGTACATAATTTAAGAGAAAACATTCCTGGAGAAAAAAAGCACTGAGACTGAGAGCATGTTATTTCTAGTTCATTAAAAAGTAATTGTTACATTTTACTCTTCTTATAGCTGAAGATTTTAAAGCACTTTACAAGCATTAGCAAATTAACTTTCCCAGCATCCCAGGCAGAAAGTTAAGGATTATTGTCTGCACTATCTGCATGGAGAAAGAGATGTAGACTGTTTCTTGGAACTCTTATTTGTACAAACAGTCCCATATATATCCATGGAAATCATTAAATATAGAATCATAGAATCATAGAATCATTTAGGTTGGAAAAGACCCTTAAGATCATCAAGTCCAACCGTTAACCTAGCACTGCCAAGTCCACCACTAAACCATGTCCCTAAGCACCACGTCTACACGTCTTTTAAATACCTCCAGGGATGGTGACTCAACCACTGCCCTGGGCAGCCTGGTCCAATGCTTGACAACCCTTTCGGTGAAGAAGGTTTTCCTCATGTCCAATCTAAACCTCCCCTGGCGCAACTTGAGGCCATTTCCTCTCATCCTATTGCTTGTTACTTGGGAAAAGAGGCTGACCCCCACCTCGCTACAACCTCCTTTCAGGGAGTTGTAGAGAGCGATAAGGTCTCCCCTCAGCCTCCTCTTCTCCAGRCTAAACAGTCCCAGTTCCCTCAGCCGCTCCTCATAAGACTTGCTCTCCAGACCCTTCACCAGCTTCGTTGCCCTCCTCTGGACACGCTCCAGCACCTCAATGTCCTTCTTGTAGTGAGGGGCCCAAAACTGAACACAGTATTCGAGGTGGGGCCTCACCAGTGCCAAGTACAGGGGCACGATCACTGTCCTACTCCTGCTGGCCACACTATTTCTGATACGGTTGAGTTTTGTCATCTCCCACTACTGGGAAGATAGTTTTGTCAATAGTTTTTAAAGTAATGAGAACTGAAGTACATAAGGCTTTTTAAACTTTAAGGCTTTTTAGGTAAGGCTTTGTTTCCATTTGTCTGAAGATTCAGCTATTCATCACTCGTATTTGAAGATCATTCTCTAAGTCATGAGAACCAGAAACATCTTTTAGTTCTTATTTTCCTTCCTTAGAAGTAGAATTTATATGTGGGATAATTTTTTTTTCATTTTTTTCTGGAAAATTTTTGCTTTGACTAGCTGTATATGTGTGTGTAAAATAATCTGGAGCTATCAGCCACTGTTGCCAGAAATTGCAAAATAATGAAATATTTTTTTCCTTGAAAATTTTCAGGTATTTCCAACAGGACACTGAAAACTTATAGAAAACAAATTGACATACAGCAGTGAAAACTGTATTTTATTGAAATTTCAATTTTCTGTCAAAGCTCAGACATAAAATACTTAACTAGCTCTGTCAAGGACATAGGTCAGTCTTGGCAGAGGTATAGGTTGTGCAAGACTTCACTAAGCAGCAGTGAGATCTTGTGTAGTAGTTGCACTGCAGAGGTCAGAGACTTCTTCTTCACACTTGTAATACTGTACTTTTAAATGCAGAATCAACCTTCCACATGTTGAAGCAAAGATAATCTGAAAAAAGTGAATTCCTACTTCTATCCTCCAGCTCGGAGCAGCAGGGGAGAATTTTGCTCATCTTCAGCATCCCTTTAGGTATTAAAAGTAAATAAGAAATAAATAAGATGCCCTATGAGGCTAACCTGGGCAAAGATTTTTTTTTTTACGATAGTTGCTATTAACCAAGCAAGTCTGCGATTGGGGAAGATACTATCTATGAATAATRAAAGGCCTCCTTTTGTATTCAATTTCTAGATGCCATGTGATTAAATGGAGGTTGTTCATGAAATAATAATAAAAAAACGCTGACACTGTAAATCAACCAGAACCAATCTTCTGCTTTCCCAGGCATTACTGTAAGAAAATTAATTCTCTGCACCCGGGAACAAGCCCTCTATCTCAAAGTAAATTGATAAACTGTGTTTCAGCTCCTGTGTAATTAGGAATAATGGTTCCCATTCTTTTGAGTGAGTGGCAGAAGTTGGACTGATGAGTTACCATTATCTGTTGGCGAGATATGTGCCTTGTATTACCACTGGCTTGTACTTCTTTGCCATATGAACTCTCATAAAGTAAAGCAGCACCTTTTTGTCTGGCCTTTTTTGAGAGTGCTTGACCTTCAGCAACCTCTGCAATTCCCTTGGTTGTGACACAAGGGAGAGTGCTGTGCTGGTCACATCACAGAAGAGGACTTCTGTCTTGGACATCAAGACATTGTTAGAAGGCATGACCCCAGAGGAACAGCAAGGTGTTTCTACTTCCTTCCCACTGTATGCCATGCAACCTCCATGCAAAGATGCGTTGGACAGGCAAATTAAAGCATCTGCTGACCTGTAACCTTGCCCCTACATTCATGKGGCAGGAGAAGGAATATGGCACTATGCCCCTGATGCATAAATCCTGGCTGATCTGAGATGGAAAAGTGAGTGGTGTGTTCAGCGTTGGTGGTCTCAGAAATTTATGCTGATTTCTGGCACTTATATGCATGAATATTGAGGCAGATGCTGAGAGATCAAGTTTACCTGTATCTCCTCTTCAGTGTTATCCCCACCACAATGTTTGCAGCCCATATGATGTGGGACACTGACCAAAGGAACTTGGCTGATTCTTCAGGTGAAGTTTCACAAGCCCCTGTGGCATGTGCACGCTTCATCCTTTTCACCTGAAAATTTAGGAAAAGTAATCAAATTTTGCCCAACATAATTCTTTCTTTACAAACCCAGACAGCTTTCCCTCTCTATCTCTGTTCTTCAGAAGGCTATCTGAGCAATCAAAAATAGAGGACTTTCATTATTCTAAAAATTAAACCTTAGCATCTGAGGAACATACGGTAACAAAATCTATGGGAAACYCATGAATTCTAAATAAGATTGAGATTATAAATCTTCACTAAACCGCTCACTTTTAGCTAGTAAATTCCAACATAAGCATGGGGAGTTTGGATTGGGTCTTTATAGAATCATAGAATCATTAAGGTTGGAAAAGACCTCTAAGATCATCAAGTCCAACCATCAACCCAACACCACCATGCCCACTAAACCATGTCCCTAAGCGCCTCATCTACACGTCTTTTAAATACTTCCAGGGATGGTGACTCCACCACTTCCCTGGGCAGCCTGGTCCAATGCTTAACCACTCTTTCAGGAAAGAAATTTTTCCTAATGTCCA
>JAYKAV010002825.1:220127-305023 GCA_035582835.1 Phoebastria nigripes
CCCTCCTCTGGACACGCTCCAGCACCTCAATGTCCTTCTTGTAGTGAGGGGCCCAAAACTGAACACAGTATTCGAGGTGGGGCCTCACCAGTGCCGAGTACAGGGGTATTATGAATACCTTATGTTTTAGTTTCTTTGTAATATGGTAAAGTACATTTATGGGACTTCTTAAATCCATAAAGACCTTGTATGTAGTAATGGAATTGTAAAACTTCAAGGCGTATTTCCTACTACCTTTTGCCACTGTTTTTCAACCCATTTTGGTTTGCGGATTCCTGAATATTTACCACTAGAGTTTGTATCCCTTTAAGGATGTCTTAAATATAGATTGTCACATGGCAAAATACAAACTGAAAATCAAAATACCCTGCACTTTTTTAATGTTATCCCCAGTAGTCGTCTTAGACATGGACTCTTAGAAGCCATCAGCCAAAGTCTGCAAAAACTGCTTGCAAACCACTGCTAATTAACTGGCTAATTTTTCTTTGAAAACAACTGGATATTCATGTTTTTATTCTTGTTTTTATTCTTGTTTTTACACGTGACTGAAAAAAGAATATCATATTATTATAAACCTACTAAAGACTGATTATTCTTATAGTAGCATCAAAAATGTTAAAAAAAAAACCCTTTCAATCCAATTTATATGCGGACCGACATCGTACAAGATCCCTATAGTTTATGAGACTCACCAGGCTACAGACTATGCTGCAGAAGTGATTGTCCCACTATACTCAGCATTGGTGCAGCYTCACCTCAAGTACTGGGTGCRGTTTTGGGCTCCACAATATAAGAAAGATAGGCAACAAAGATGGTGAAAGGACTACATGGCATGACTTATGAGGACCGGCAAAGGTACTAGGTTTGTTCATTGTAGAGAAGAGGAGACTGAGCGGTGAACTCATTGCTGTCTACAACTTTCTCATGAGTGGCAGCAGAGAGGGAGGTGCTGATCTCTTCAGTGATAGGACGTGAGGGAATGGCTTAAAGCTGCGTCAGGGGAAGTTCAGATTGGGTATTAGGAAAAAGGTCTTCACTGAGAGCTTGGTCAAGCACTGGAACAAGCCCCACAGGAAAGTGGTCATCTCAAGCCTGTCAGTGTTCAAGAAGCATTTGGGCAACGCTCTTAGATGTATGGTTTAACTTTTAGGTTGCCCTGTGTGGTGTCAGGAGTTGGACTTGTTGATCCTCATGGGTCCCTTCCAATTCAGGATATTCTGTGAAAAATTGTATGAGATCTTCATCCTAAGTGGCTATATATGTTTCTGTTGTGAAACTGCAATTCTATTATGTTCTTTGAAACTTTTGGCATTTTGTCGCTCAAGTTATCAGTTGGACTGAGCTCTTCCGCAAATCAGGATATTAGTAGGCCTGCACAACAATTTCTTACCAAAGCCTTCTATTCACTTATGAAAATGCTGTAGGATCGCAGCTGTAATTCTGCCCAATGCTGGCATCAAAATAAGCAAAGCCAGCAGCAGATCGGAGCTGAGAGATGAGAACAGCTTTTTAAATACATCTGTGCTGTAATTTGTCTCACTTTCCATTTGAAGTCGAATCAACCCTGTCTCTGACCTTAGCATCTCCATCTGGGGATTTAGATCATAGACAGATGAGATGGTTGCATACAGCTAGGGCTCTAACAGCTTGAGCAGAAAATGTTACAGGAATTAGACCTGGGTTTTATACAGAACATACCTCAAAACATAGCAGCTGAGGCCAATAATCTAATAACACTGTCAGGTCTCTGGGAGCCAAACACTTCCAAAAAAGGGCACTAAGATTTGGGATGTGACTTTCACTTATACACCAAGCAGCAAAGATACTCAGTTGTGGGATGAAACAAAATTCCTGAGATTTACTGTTTCGAGCTGAAGAAGTTCTCCATGGGGATTTCTTAGGCCGTGATAAATAAAAGGCCATCAGGTTTCTCCTGGTGTCTAGGAGAGATTGACTGATGTTGTACAGCATAATGGAAAGCTGGCTAATCAATACTGCACTATTTTTCAATTTAACTATATTAATCATGTACACTGTTTTCATTTGTACCTGAAAGAGAAATAAACAGGTGTGAACATCGATTCCTGCTAAATAACTATGAAAGAACATTATTTAGGCATGTCTCAGTTTCTTGCTATTGTTCTAGAAAGTCAGCGTTATGTAGGGGCCTCTTCTGCCCATTACCCATGAAAATGAAGACTTGCAAGCCATGACGTCCATCATGCCCTGATGACATGGCAGTATTTCCATGTATCCATGATGACTGAGTGGGTGTGCTGGTTTTGGCTGGGATAGAGCTAATTTTCTTCATAGGAGCTAGTATGGGGCTAGGTTTTGGATTTGTACTGAAAATAGGGTTGATAATACAGGGATGTTTTCGTTATTGCTGAGCAGTGCTTACACAGAGTCAAGACCTTTTCTGCTTCTCACACCACCCCACCAGCAAGCAGGCTGCGGGTGCACAAGAAGTTGGGAGGGGACACAGCTGGGACAGCTGACCCCAACTGACCAAAGGGATATTCCACACCGTATGACATCATGCTCAGCATATAAAGCTGGGGGAAGAAGAAGGAAGGGGGGACGTTGGGAGTGATGACGTTTGTCTTCCCAAGTCACTGTTACGCATGATGGATCCCTGCTTTCCTGGAGATGGCTAAACACCTGCCTACTGATGGGAAGTAGTGAATGAATTCCTTGTTTTGCTTTGCTTGCGTGTGCGTCTTTTTCTTTACCTATTAAACTGTCTTTATCTCAACCCACGAGTTTTCTCACTTTTACTCTTTGGATTCTCTCCCCCATCCCACCATGGGGAGAGTGAGCAAGCGGCTGTGTGGTGCTTAGTTGCCGGCTGGGGTTAAACCATTGACATTGGGACAGGTAGCAGGATGGAAAATTAGGCCATACCTCAGTTGGTAGCATTGGTTCTTGGCTGTAGGCACAGAGAAACAAGTCACCCCTTCCAACCCATGGAAAATGATCCCAGCAACTTAAAAGTGATGGTCTCCTTGCGTCCGGAAGGCAGCATGATATAGCAGTTAGAGCAGCACTTGCTGATAGACTCCTTCCAGCCCTTTCTTAGTGCTTGTTGAGAAGTGTGCAGAAAGTCATTATTTGCCTCCCTCCTCCCTCCTCCACCCTTCCCCCAATCCATTATATACAAATCAGAGAGAAAAGAAGGTGCCACAATTCATGCCTCAAGTTATGGTGAGAGAAAACTCCTGAAAATAAGCTTTTGACCGGTGAGGTTTCATGGGTCAAATCTCATGCTTTCAGTGAGAGATTTGTGCACCTGAACCCCACATCAACCACTGATGTAACATGAGCTTTTGCATCACTATAGCCTCTCTGACAGTTGCTCCATCACAAGATAGCTCCAGCTTACTACCGCCTCCCTATGCACCAGATGGGCCCCAGTCATTATCCCAGTGTGGCACTGCCTCACTATCAGTCAAAGATGCACAACAGATTAATTATATTATGGCTTTTAGGATGTGAACTAATGAGGTGTCTTGAAAATGTCGTCTAAGCTTCTTCATATTTCCATTTTGCTGCCTTGGGGGTATAATGTGAGTCTCCAAAGCCATTTATGCAAGGAGGATTCGTAATGTCTGAGGAAATAAGCCTGATTGATAATAAATAATAGTAATAATAGTAAATTAAAAACTAATAACAAATAGTGATAATAATAAATAATGCCTAATAAGGTAGATGTTTCTCTAATGTGCATTGCCATTATCCTGTTGACTTCAGTRGAGGTGCACCATTTTACACTGCTAGGAATTTGGCCCACAGATTCTATAAAAGGTGGTAGAAGTGCAAGGTAACATTATAATCAGACAATAGCAAAGGCAAAGATGCAAGACAGGGAACACCTTTTGCAAAAGGGAATCCTACTGCCTTTAAAAGCATTGGTGAGGATCCTTGACCTAGCGGTACATCAAAGGCTCCCTACTTCAAACACTTACTCACCCATATGTTTTATTGTACTAGAAAAATTAAAACAAAGTCAGTTTGTGGATCCATTGACTTCATGTAAATACCCTGGGGGGAAGAGGAAATGTAGTAGAAACTGTCATACCAGACAGGAGTAAGAAATGGTCATGGTCTCAACATGTCAATGACCAGAACAGAGAAGGCAAATGGAAAACAGATGAAAAGACATATCAGGACATGAGGAGGCTGAGGCATAGGGTGACTAAATTGCCTTGCTTCCAACAGGCAGACCATGATGTTGAACTGCAGTTCAGTGTTTTGTGCACAAGAATGCCTGTGGGATTTTGCAGCTTTCTGCCCAAGTCTTGGCCATAGCTATGTAATTGTAGCAGGGGACAGAGAAAGCCACAGACTGCACTGGAGGCATCAATGACCCAAACCAACTCGCTGGGAGTGGGTCTTCTGACAGGCTTCTCAGGAAGAGTTTTCAGGCTCCCTCCAGGCACTGAGCAACTTTTACAGAAAGGAAAATCCTGAAATTTTTACATACATTAGGATAATTCACATATATTCTGCCAGCCTTCCCTTCTCTGACATTAACACAAAGAGTCACACCATACGCAGCTCTCCACCTTTGATAAAGTTATAATTTATGCAACACCTTGTTGTAGGATCAAACATTGCTGTAGGACCCCAGGATGTTTTGGGTGGGTTGGGAAGGTTCAATATATTGCTATCCCTGCCAGGGACTCTAAGTCCTATTATTTAAAGTCTCTTGTGACTGAAAATAGTCAGACTGACAGAAGAGCTAATTAGTCTGAGGTAGCTTGGGAGCCTTTCTGCTGAATTCAGAAGTCCTTCGGATCAATCAGCTGGGCTTTGTGCTGCCAGCTTCTGTGCTTTGCCCTGGGCTGCTGTGACGGACTATTTCAGTATTGTGTCTGAGTCATAGCATTAAATTTCCTCCCCTGTTCAATGACATACAGGTTCATTTCTCATTGTTCTTCTGCAACAAATGCTTTGGCAGGCTCTTCTGAGGAGACAGGTGTCCAAAATACATATTTTAAAACCAAGCTCTGTGAAATCCTCAAATATTAATAGTTGGCTCCCACCTAAAAAATTAAGCTCTCATTTCCTGAGGTCTCTCAAACTATATAGCCAAGACCAGCACTCCTCCCACTCCTTCTCAGGTGGCAGTTTCAAGCCACATTAATTAATTAATTTCCTGGGTATCCCAGGAGAGAAACAGGTCATAGATTATAATTATCCCTAAATTAAAAATGTGTAAACTGAGACATAGTGACATCAAGATTAAACAACTAACTGCTAGGCCACCATCTCTTCAAAGGAAAAAGGTAAAATTAAAGGTTGCAGACAAATCTGACCAAATAACYGAACACTTCAGACCCAAGATAAGATGGGGGCCCACATCACCTATATCATGGTTAACATTTGTGTGAAGAGGATATGACAAATAATTTGGAAAAGCCTTTTGGCTGTTTATTCTTAGAAGGAGAATTTGAGAAGTCAATTGTCCCATGCACTGTACAAAATCAGTATCTAGAGAAACTGTGATCAAAACTGAAAAGGGGAGATCATAGTAACTTGGGAAGAAAATGTGAAAAGCCGGGAGCAGATCCCAAGAATCTTTAATCTTCCCCTGAGCACAAAGGAGTGCCTGGAGCACAAAACCTCTCATTTTGAAGTTAAGATAATAGTAATCTATAGCAGTAATTAAATTTCTATTTCTGCACTGGTGTCATCTTCAAGAGCAGCACTACTTTGGGAGTGCCGGAGTCAAGGATAAGAGTAATTGTCTGAAAGTGATGTTTGCCTTAATCACAATGGCTGAACCGAAATGGTGTGACCTGTGATTTTATATTATGGCATGTCAGGAGAGCCTTTTCTCATGATCATCTATAGCAAGACATAGGTCAGGTCATCTCTTATCCATGTATGGGGGTTTCTAAACCACCTAAACGAAGGTTTAGGTGACATGGGACTTGTGTGCCTGTTTCTAAACCACACAGAATTAGGCTACAGCCAAAACACAGACACGGGAGCTTGGAAGCACTACTAACCCTTTTCTGATGTTTAGTAGGGATCTGTGCATTGCCTTTGACCAGTTATATTTAAAGGCTGAGGTGCTCTGAGATACTCAGCCAGCTTCTTACTAGTCAGCCTTTTCTTCCTCCTTTCCTTTTTACTTTTTCTGAAAGATGCAGGCAAGTGAGAGGAATTCTTTTTAAAGGACAGCCATCAATGAGTAAAAGACCAACAGAGCATGAACACGTAGAAAGCAAGACATCAAAATACGGTAAGATCAAAGAATAGAAAAGTGTCAGGCATGTAACCTTTATTGTGAGTGTTAATCCAGCAAACACTCCTTTTCCAACACTTTTATTGTCTGCTTGAAATGTGTAGGCTCAGGGTGAGTTATGTTTCTGTATTTGCTAGTCTTGTCACAAAGTCCATTTTAATGGTTGACTGAGAAAAAGGGAAGAGGTTTTCCCAGTTTTCATCTCCAGCTGCATTCGGACAGTCCAGTGTGAACTGCTTCATAGAGTTGCCTTGCAGAGCTGTTGTTGCAGCTCCTTTTAATCTAATGCCATGGTCTCCACTGCTGAGATGTCTGATCCCTCATAATCAAGGATTGTTTTATCTTTATATGTCATATGACACTATATAATTTACATTTTATAGAAAAAGAGCAATTGGCTAGAGATAAATCATAGATAAATCACTGAGATACAAATGGAAAACTGGAACTCTTTATTGCACACTTTGCAAAGGCAACCTCCATTTCCCCTGAAAGACAAGTTAAAACTAAAAAGTTGTTTAAAGTTACTCCAAGAGTGTATTACTGAATACCTAAGTAATTACATCAYCTCCACTATTGCAATGCAAAAAGTAAGTATCCCACATTGATGAAAACTGCTGACACCCTGGGAAGATGGGGGCCTGAGCAACTAACAGTAATTGCCGGATTCAGGGAAGGACAATGCTTTATTAGTATAAGCAATTACAGCTTGTTTGCATAAGTATAAAGTTTAGATGCCTTAGTGATGGATCAGCTTAACACATTCCAAACAGAAGAAAAAGGGTTTGCCCCCCAAAGCATCCAGTCTTCAAAATGAGACAAGATACAAAACATGGGTAGGTAGCACTGGACTTATCCAGAATCTGGACTGCAGGAAAAAGGGAAGATGGGAAAACTCTACAGCTGCAGAACTCCATCAGATGTGCTAAGAGCACATGTTCTTTTGCAGCTCTTCTATTCAGCTCTCATCAGAAAAGTTTGCCTCTGGGTGGTTGTTAAAATTCAAAAGAACTGATAGATAGTGTTTTGCATGAAGGTGACAGGTTTTAAGCCATCAGACGCCTAACTCTCACTTAACTTTTGTGATAAGATCATAGCAAATGAGATTTTGTGGTGATTTTGGAAGGGAAGAGTGAGCTATGTTTCTGGCTATTTACCAGAAAATCCTCCCAAGTGTGAAAGTTAGCATAGAGAAAAAGTACAAACAGTCTGGTTTCAAAAGTTAAGCATCAAAGGTAGGAGATGCTATTACCATAATAACTCAGAAATGGGATAGGAATAAAAGCTTTAAGGTACAASAATGAACAATAATTACACTGTAATTAAGCACTCTATCAGCAGATGGGTAGGTATAGTCCCCACTAAAATATCTATTTTCTGGATGAAACTATTGCCTCTCTGCTAGATCTGTCAAGCTCTAGTACAAATCCAATCATGGCTTAAGAATATCGTATATATCCTGGTCACTGTTTGAAGGCCAAACCAGCAGATAAAAGTTAGTGAGGACACCCGAGAAGTTGGCTTTGGTCATTACCAGTCCAAGCAGGATTGATATGGATGCACTTTCATAGAGTAAATCTAAGTGCTACCTGATGATCATTCACCATCTTTGAGATGAACATTAGCTGTTTTAAAGCTAGATATCTGCTCCAGTACAAAGTCATTGTCTAGATTACATCCTCTGCAATCAAAACGGATAAGCATCTGCAAAGAACTTTACACCATGCTACTTATCTCAGACAACTATTTTAGGATTGATGAATCACCCTTTCCCCTTTGACGTACATGCTATGGTGCTTAGTTTCAAACTTGACTCTTGGCTTTTGGATGACTAACGTTAAGTTAATTAAATCAATTATACCTATGGGTGGGTTGGGGTTCAATTCTAGCCTTTGTCACATATTCTATCATTTCCCAATAAACCTGCTTATTCTTTCAGGCCCTCTGCTTTAGGACAGGGATATTTTGTCTTGTCTATTTAGCTTCCAAGCTCTCTGAAGCAATGTCTATTTCCTTTTTCGTCATTCAAAAAGATCTTTTCTTGATAGCATCAGTGTGGTTCCACTTGGAAATCCTGTGTCTTATCATGGGCAGTAGGCAGGTGCATTAACCTTCAAAGACTAGTAAATGTCCTTAAAACACTGTAACCAGACGGAAGCCATTTTCCTCTCCAGCCTCCAATTTCCAAGCATTACCTTAAAAACATTCTTGGCATCTTTTCACTTCGTCATTTCCAGGTCCGTGGAAAAACCTGAAGGGGAGGAAAAATACACCATTTGTAGGCTAAAATAAATTAGAGCAGAAACTGTTTGCTTCAGGTTACTTAATGTTCATTCTCCCAATGTAAAGATTTATGATTTAAATGAAATAAAATTTAAAAAAAAAGCAAAAACCCTGAAGTTGCACTTTTATAGATTTGCATATTGGGTTTTTTTGGAGGAAGATTCACACCAGGCAACAAAGACTGAATAAATCATTAGGTACAGACAGAGGAATGTTTTAAAAGAAATTATTTGCAACAGATATACTGTAAAACATTACCCATGGCAAATGTTGGATCAGCATTATATATAGAGCTGCCACTTATGAATTTTATGGGCTTCTTGGGAGGTTGCTTACAAATAGTAGTATGGTCTCTCCAGCACAGGGCTACGAATCAGGAGATCTGGATTCTATTTTCAGCTAAGTCAATGCCCTTACAATGGCAGCTAAATAAATTACTCGATTTCTCTGTTTGCCCTTGCAAAAATAAAGGTGAGCTATTCATTTCCATGGATTTTGAATCTTATTTAGGAATATACTTCGAGATCTTCAGGCAGAAGTTGCTACACAAATGCAAAATACAGTTTGTACTAAGGATTTTGAATTATTTCTAAGGCAGAGGAATTTGGAAACATTTTAGGATTGTGTATATTATATGGCAAGATTCAGTCCAATTTTACTGGGCACAAAATGACAATTATTTATGGTGGAACAGTCTATCAGAGTGTATAGAAACCCATGGATTTGTTTGTAAGCAGATTATATGTTGGATAACATATGTTGCTTGGGTTAATCTTTTCTCTTCAGTTCTAAGGAAACCAGCAGCAAGAAACTTACTCCAGACTGACATTTTTCTTCCCCTTTCTATTTGTTTTTATTTTGAATGGGAGCTTTAGGGGAAAAAAAATCTGAGGGCATTTCAGCCCTCGACTGCCCATAATTTCTACTCCACCTAGACTGCAGTGATGGAGGAACCTGTAATGTACATATACTGAAGCTCTGAGGGAGTTCCCTCAGGAAGTCTAAGTAAATTGGACATTGGTTTTATGAGGTTGGTTTTATTTTGGTAGCAGACATCTCTGAGAGGTCTGTAGCAGCACTAAAAGAGATTGGAATCTCTTTTCATCTTGGGACCACATTATTATTTGAAACCTTTCACCACTTAGGTATGTGAGTTAGGTCAGATATTTCCCTTAGCTTGAAAATTGAGTTTAGCTCAGAAATCTGCTTCTGCCTCTGGCCAGGAACCATTATTAGATGATTTTCTTAATGATAGGATTTTTAAACAGGTAATTTTATTTTACAAATGTGAGGCTGTTTTGCTTTTTAATTAACCTTTACCTTTATTGTCCGTAGCTCCTAATCAAAGGTTATAGGATGAAAGAATGTCCTAGCCAATGTTTAACTGCTTTGTATATTTAACAGTTTATACATTTTACATGTTATGTTTTCCTAACTCTAGTGAATCATGGGTGTAAGATGGAAACCTAAATGTCTTCTGCTGTTGCACATATCAGCAACGCTTTCTCCCAGAAAGGTTTGTTAGCTCTGTCTCACTACCATGTAAACAGTGACATATATTGAGGGATGGCTCACCTTAGCAGTGTAGAGAGCAGGCAGAGCAAGCCTGTTTGGGTTGCAAAATACTATGGAGACTTACCTTTCAGTGCTGAAATCTGCCATGTATATTTGTCTTGAAGAGGCTAGATCACACACTTCAGGGATAATTGCTGACTGCCTCCATCAGTAGTCTGAGGCTGTGTGGCAAAAAAAAGTGCCAAAAAAATGGGTAGAAATGAGTGATCCAAATGTACCATCTCACAATTTGAGGAGACCAAAATCAACTCTCACACCAACTGTAAGCAATCTGCAGAATTGGGTGGATGGTCATTAGCAGGGTGAGGGACTAGCTAATTCCCCCGTTGCTGTCAAACAATTTGGAGATCAAAGACAAGCCCAGTGCTTCTGGGCTTTTCTTCATATAAAATGCCTCAGTGTTTCTTTAAACTAAAATGTCTAGGTACAAACGAGATACACAGGCCTTGAGATGGTTCCAATGCAAGGCTATTAAGTCAGGAGAGGCTTCTGCAGGAGCATCTCCTTTATGTCAACTGTATACCTGAGTGCTGTCATCATGACGAACAAGTCTCCTGTAACTCCATATGTCCAAGTACTAAAGCATGCCCTTGCCCTTATGTTCTTATGTAGGTCAAATCTTTGCCTTGCTGTCATTGACAACATCTCTTTAAATCAAAGATGAATGGCCTTTTTGTGATCAGTGCTATTACAATGAATTTCAGGAGAAATTATAATAATGGAGCACTTAAAAGTGAAGAGCTAGCACTCGAGCTAGCTAGCTATTAATTATAAATGTCAATCTCTATCAGGAATTCTTTTTTATGTAAAACCGATCTGTTCTAAGTACTATTTTAGTGTTAATTAGAGAGAAGCGAAGATGAAGTGTTATCCAATGATGAGCATTCATTACAAGGTCTGCTGACCCCTTGTGCTTATTCCTGGAGGTGCACTGGTAGAGCCCCTGGTATTAGCAAATGCATTTAAGATATCAATCAACGTTTTGGGTTTGTCCCAAGTAAGTAAGGATGACACCTACAGAAGCTTCTTGTTCCAGTAAGAGTGTCTGCAAGTGTTTAGTTACAGCACAGAAAATATATACTTCTGAAATAAAAAGGTCCATATTTTAAGTAAATATAGAAAAAAATAAATATTTATTGAAAAGCCTGAGAAGGGAAACAACTAAAGACACTGACCAAGGTTTTAATATGTTTTGACAGTGCATCCATGAGCCAGGAAGCAGGCAGATAATGTGAACATATTCAA
Organism: Phoebastria nigripes; assembly: GCA_035582835.1. Classification (NCBI taxonomy): domain Eukaryota; kingdom Metazoa; phylum Chordata; class Aves; order Procellariiformes; family Diomedeidae; genus Phoebastria; species Phoebastria nigripes. Next base: position 231,484 of record JAYKAV010002825.1, read on the forward strand.
ATGAACCCTCCTTGAACCATCTTTATTGTCAGAGAAGCTGACAGTGACATTGAAGGTCACAGATCATAGAATCATAGAATCATTAAGGTTGGAAAAGACCTCTAAGATCATCAAGTCYAACCATCAACCCAACACCACCATGCCCACTAAACCATGTCCCTAAGCGCCTCATCTACATGTCTTTTAAATACCTCCAGGGATGGTGACTCCACCACTTCCCTGGGCAGCCTGTTCCAATGTTTAACCACTCTTTCAGGAAAGAAATTTTTCCTAATGTCCAATCTAAACCTCCCCTGGCACAACTTGAGGCCATTTCCTCTCGTCCTATCGCTAGTTGCTTGGCAGAAGAGACCAACACCCACCTCGCTGCAACCTGCTTTCAGGTAGTTGTAGAGCGCGATAAAGTCTCCCCTGAGCCTCCTCTTCTCCAGACTAAACAGTCCCAGTTCCCTCAGCTGCTCCTCATAAGACTTGCTCTCCAGACCCTTCACCAGCTTCGTTGCCCTTCTCTGGACACGCTCCAGCACCTCAATGTTTTTCCTGTAGTGAGGGGCCCAAAACTGAGCACAGTATTCGACGTGCGGCCTCACCAGTGCCAAGTACAGGGGGACAATCACTTCCCTACTCCTGCTGGCCACACTATTTCTGATACAGGCCAGGATGCCGTTGGCCTTCTTGGCCACCTGGGCACACTGCTGGCTCATATTCAGCCGGCTGTCAACCAGAATGTCAACCGGATGTCAGCAGCCATTCTGTTGCCAGGTCTCCAGTCTGTGGAGTCCCTGACCACTCTTTCTCCATACGCTCATCAAGAGAGCCCAACCAGCGCTACAGAGCCTGTGGGTCAAACTACAGCAGAAATTCACAGTTTTTCCCAGACCACTCCTGGGAAGGTTGTTTTTCTGTCCTGCAGGCCTGAAGGAAGGGTAATGTGCTACAATGCTTGTTACCGATGCCTTTACAACCTGGTGGAGGATTGCACTGTTTTGATCAACTCCTGTACTCATTCCAAAGGTAGGTCAGATTGATTCAGATGGAATAAGAAGGCTGAGTTTTAAAACCATTTCCATCTTTTGAATAGAAATAAAACAGACAGTAACCTTTATTTTGCTGCAAATAGACATTAATAAAAAACATCAGAACCATCAGAGTGAATCAAAGTGATCACCCATTTGGTGCAGGACCCTTTTTTGAACCATGGCCAGTTTCACATAGTTCACATGAAGGTATAAAAAGACATCTAAAAGTGGCCTAATTATGATATCTTGCCTACAATGAAGACTTTTAAAGTTCCTATGACTTGTAAATCCAGCCATTTCCAGACGTTCTCTTCTTTACAATGTAATCAGATACTCTTATTAACTACAGGAAAGTGAGCATTTACTTTAAAAATCTTGTCTACATCCAGAGTCTTGAAGATTGGGATATAACCTTTCCTAGTTCTTGAATTTTCCTAAGTATCCCTTTAATTTTCTCATGCATGAGAATGAGCCTCATTTCTTTGCTGACTGCTGCCCTTATGCCACCTTTTCTGCCATTAGTGAACTAAATGTTTGGAGAATGTAATTGTAAAAATCATTCTTTAATGTAAAAGGCTCTAGAGACAAATGTCAGATTTTATTTCCGCTACAGCTGATAATGGTACTTGATAGAACCATTTATAATTTCTTAAGAGGGAGAAAAAATTCTCTTTAACTGATTTATTCATATAAAGCCATTTACTCTTTCCCTGTATGCAGTGGATCAAACTGAGTTATGTTTCCTAATTGGCTATTGATATGTGGGGGGCAATTCTAAYGATGCCCACCAACATCCTCTTTTATAACCAGTGATCATCAGAATGGGCCTGAGACCTTGGATAAACCAGCTGGAGACCTGCTGATATCTACTCTCATTCCCCAACCTCTTAAAATAAAGTCATTCTGTACAAAAGAGCTATAAAACATACAGGGGAGTTGAAGGCAGTACTCCCTCCTATCCTACTGGGATATGTTCTGCTTTGGAGGATTGAGGGTTTTCAAAACCCAGTGGGTGCTGACCTCTTGATTGCTGGCTGGTTCACCCTTACTAATGAAACCACTGCCTTGAGTGTCCTGACTGAGAAGACCTTTGCCAGGCAAAATAACCCAATGGCTGCATGTCTGAAAGGAGTGAAGAGGTACACTTTGACATCTTCGCTTTATAAATAGGCACAAAGCATGGCAGGGAGGCTTAAAAATAGCTTTTCTCTAAGAGAAGGGAAGATGAATGCTGAAGATGAAATTTTGACCCTGCTGAAGTCAATGGAAATTTTCTGACAGATTTCAGTTGGGCCAAGGCTTCATCCAAAGCACTGATCCATTTTGATGGGCTTACAATAGTTGCACAAAGATGGAGAGGGCCTTTGAAATTGTATTCAGTGCTCCAAGGGGGCTGGGAAATCACTAGCTCTAGAGATCAGGGAAAATGTCATAACARTGTCAATTATTTCAGTATTTGCAGAATTGTTAAGGGAAGTGCCCAAACCACTTATGCTAATTCCTGCTTTAGCTTGTCACTCTAAACAATAACAAACACTTTGTGTAGGCTTGTATCTATGTTTACATCCTTATAATTTTATGCTGCTCTTGTTTTTTGAGTGCAGTCAGTTTTTCTGCTTTGTTTTACCAAGAAGTAGATTGATAAAGCTAGTAGAGATTTTTCTTCATCCCAAACTGGTTATAAAACATGCCACCATGCACAAAATTTGTAAATATTGTGGATTTCTTGGAATAGTGCACTCCACAGTAAGACAGTGTCATTGCCTCCTGAAAAGGATGATCAGAGTAAATGTCAAAACTAACTATTTTGTTAAGGTAAGGCAGATACTCCTGTTGATAGTTATCAGTTTAACTTGAATGGGTGTATGCTGATTTATACTAGCTGATGATATTGCTATTGTAATATATGCTTGTTTTTATAAATGTTAAAATGCTTTTATTGCTTGCTTTACTGTTTCGCTTCATGTGTATAACTGCCACAAACGTAATACACAATTCTTCTCACCTGAGAAGCTATTCCCATATATCCCTGTACTTCATACATACTCATTTCTTCAAATGGCTCTTTTCCCTGTGTTTTATGGGAAAATATCGCCCTTCTCTGACTTTCTGTGTAGCCCACTGATTCTTTCTCCTTAAACTAAGTGATCCTCAGACAGGGTTTGCACCAGTACAATATTTAACTTTAATGGAAATTCAGCAACAAAGTCCCGGAGGGATCTTTGAAAATTCATCCTTTGGCATTATAATTGCTTTCTACTCTTCATTCTTGCCCTAGTTCTTTTGTTTAAAGTTCTTCCCGGAGTCCACGGCTAGACAGTCTCTGTGTGTGCGCCTAGCAAATGCACACAGCTCCTCACTTGCACTTCGTTTCGCCAGATATAATTATTAGCTTTCTTCCAAAAGGTTGTAAATCTGGAAGGGAAAAATACTTTTTCCATTGCTTATCATCATTTTTGATGCTTTGAAATAAGATGGAATGTTTTTGAAAAGGCAGGAATCAAGTGAGAGGAAGGGAAAAAGGAAATTGAATTGGCACAGAGAATTCAATTAAAAATTAAAGTTTTATTAAAACAGGAGTATCCCTGTGCACACAAATCTATATTCCTATACTTAYCTTCTCTGCCAAACCTTCCTGATTTAATAACCCACTGTTCACACTACAACTCACGTGTGCTCTACCTACATTCCTGAGGAAGGGATTATGCATCTTATTAATGATGCTGTGTCAGACAAGGCTGGATACTTGCACATTTTACATGCCTGGCTTCCACTTGCAAGATTGCAATTATTTTTAGCAACTAATTACATACCCTGTACCCATGGCAGTGGAAGATTACAGCTGTAGTTTCCACAATATCACCGAACCTTTTGTAAGTAAATTTCAGCCTGGTCATTAGTACACTTCTGAGCAAGTTTGCAGGCTGTGGTTCCACTGGAGAGGTTCTTCCACCTGAAATCCAGCTAGCCCCCAAATGTATGATGGGCATCACAAAATTATATCATTATTTCTTCCTTTGCTGTATCCTAACTACAATGATTTGAACTCGTAGAAACAGTAGAAATGGTAGTTGGGGAAATGGAATAGAAGACACGTTCTTTCAGGAATATTTGAGATCAAGTCCATCCCTGGCGACAATGCTTCCTGTGTGACTTTGGCCAATTCATTTGATCTGTTTTGTGCCTTGCCTCTGTTTTACAGATAAGGAATCCACATTTCCCTGATGCAGAGGATTGTTAGGATGTTTGGGGGTTTTTTAGCATGAATAAGAAGTCAGATACTACAGCCATAAGCATGCAATATTTGCCAGTGAAATGATGTGAAATGATGATCGGGGTGGGTGGTGGTGGAGCACCTCCCCTATGAGGACAGGCTGAGAGAGTTGGGGTTGTTTAGCCTAGAGAAGAGAAGGCTCTGGGGAGACCTTAGAGCAGCCTTCCAGTACCTGAAGGGGGCCTACAGGAAAGATGGGGAGGAACTCTTTATCAGGGAATGTAGCGGTAGGATGAGGGGTAATGGTTTTAAACTGAAAAAGGGTAGATTTAGATTAGATGTTAGGAAGAAATTCTTTACTGTGAGGGTGGTGAGACACTGGAACAGGTTGCCCAGAGAAGTGGTGGATGCCCCCTCCCTGGAAGTGTTCAAGGCCAGGTTGGATGAGGCTTTGAGCAACCTGGTCTAGTGGAAGGTGTCCCTGCCCATGGCAAGGGGGTTGGAACTAGATGATCTTTAAGGTCCCTTCCAACCCAAACCGTTCTATGATTCTATGATCTGTGATCTATGATGTCTCAGAACTCAAGTGGAAGAGTGCTTTGATGCTTCAGCTTTTATTTTCACATTGCTGATCTGGGCAGTAGTAGGAGTGTTGTAAGGGTTAAAGGGAGCTTACACAGGAAAAGATAAGATCCAGACCCACACTGTCTTTCCAGTTTGCAGTTACCTAGACAATATGACTAGACTGAATCTAGCTTTTTATGGTTGCACTTAGGAACTGCTTGCAAATATCTGTAGACTGCAAACATGAAAGGTAGAAGTAGGACAATGCAGAATGGGGTAATATAATGAGATTAATCTTATTGTAAATGTAATGTGGATATCAGGAAAGGATGTATATGTAACACACTGAAGTCTGTAAATGTTCTTTTTACCCATGGTGGTGGAAGTTCTATAATTTACCTTGGGAAACAAAGCACTACAAATCTGATTTTTTAATAACCCCACAAAAATTACCTATTAAGTGTTGCTTTTCAAGTCTATTTACTATTAGCAACTGGAAGCTGGGTACAACTCAAAGTGAGTTCTGTGGCTCAGAGAAATCCCTATTTGTTTATAAAAAAGATGAAATTATAAACACTAGACCTATAGACATTGAAACACTTGAGCTACTTCTGAGAGTTTCCCCAGATAAAAAATTTATTATGTAAGGATTTAGAGAGTCCAAAAAAGAGAATTACTTTGTAAGTAATTTCAGGAGAAGGGGGAAATGTTAAAGAAATACTTAAGACTTTCATGTACTATGCATCTGCTAAACTCTGCACAGCTGACCATTTCTTAAATAACTCAGCAGAAACTTTTCTGAGTTCCTGGTGAGAACATGAACATCAGCAAAGAAATAAGCACAATACTCTGAAATTCATGAACAGGTTATATCTTGTTGTTGTGAAATACAAGGTCAAGTCAAGTTTGGAAAAGGGCATTTTTTTAGTTCTGAAGGTAAACAGAATTGAAAAGGAATTACACCATGCCTTTTGTTTGAAGAAAGGAAAAAAAAACACCCATAGATATCTTTGCAGATGAAATTTGAGAGCAAGCAATGGAAAAAGACAGAAGTTATTGTAGTTAGAAAACATAGTTTTCAAATCTTTTGGGTCTCATGAATTTCATGACAGGGTACTTAGGCTGAAAGCTGAAGTAACTGCAGATTTCTTAGTGGATATTTTTGAGAACTTATGAAATGCAAATGAGTTCCTAGACAACTGGCAGAAGAAAATCTGAATATTTCTCTTTAAAAGTCAGAGAGAAGAGAAATCCCAAGGAACTCTAGACCAGTCAGCTTAACTTCACTTCCTGGAACAATACAGGAACAAATAATCAATCAAACTATCTGTAAGCACTTAGAAGATAACAAAAGCATGAGTTGCAGCCAAAATAGATTTGTCAAGACAAAATTGTGCCAAGCCCTCTAAAATCTTACTATGACAATGTAAAAGYCTTGCAGATATGGAAAAGCAATAGACGTCATCTGTATAGATTTAGGAAGGCATTTGACACTATTTCTCATGGTATCCTTTTTTGGGAATATGATCTAAATAGAACTACTGTGATGTAGGTGCATAACTGGTTGAAATACCATGTCTGTAGTGTAATTTTCAATAGATCACTGTCATAGGAATCCCCCACTGAACTGCCAGGGACTTATCACTCTTCAGTGTACAGTGAGCTAGAATATAAAGTAGAAGACATGCTTATCTGATTTGCAGATGACACTATGCTGGGTGGGGGTACCAGGAGGACATGGTGGAAGACATGAATAGCATGAACTTGACGAAATTATCTTGACAAACTGGAGTGACAGTCTCAAAAAATTACATTGCAATTCAGTAAGGGCAAATGCATTTTTTATCCTGAAGTGTGAATGACCATTTTTTAAGGTACAGATGAGAAATGGCAGACTAGACACTCATTCTGTAGCAAAGGATCTAGACTACTACTGGTTCATAAGCTGAATAGGAGTTTAGAGTCACACAGCTAAAAAAAAGACAAACACTATGCAGAAATATTTCAAGAAGCATGATATGCTTTGTTAGACATGTGAAACAATCCTTCAGTTTTGGCCACAACTGGCAGAAAGAAGTAGGWTTCTTGTAGGGGAAACTGTCTGATATCAAGCCATTTAGATACTATGCATAGATGTCCTCATGTTCACTTACTTTCTGTTTTTATTCTGTTCAAAAGACAGCTAGACCACACAGCTGAGGGAGCATGGAGAGCACATCATGTCAGCCTAAAGTAGGTCCTTACTCTCTGATCAGCTGAAGGATGGTTTAGGCTCCCTCAGCCATCTGAGCTAGATCTCCAATGACTGTAACGGAAGCCATGGGTATTGTTCATCTGGAGTAGTGCTTCCAGTCTTCAGAACGGCCAAGAGCTGCATCCATATCAGCTGTGGTTAGGACAAGGCGGCTCAAACAGTGGCAAGGAAGGTTTAGGTTAGACATTAGAGTTACAGCTCAGTGACACTTGTAAGGCGTTTGGCACCCCTCGTACCCTTTGAGATTTCCTACAGTGTTTTGCCTGGCCTCCAGCCCCTTTACAGAAGGGTGTAAGTCTTCTGTGGCTTCTGTGTCATATCTGTCAGCTCATGTGGATATCTTGGACACCTCAGGGTATCTCAAACTGTAGTTCAGTAACCAAGTTGACATCCCCAGACAGTTAAGTTTTAGCAAACCCTAAGGAAAAAATCAAGTTTCACKGGGAAGGTGAAGGTGCATGGAAGAAGATTTCACGGAGATGACATATGGATGTCATGGCTGGATGTTCCTAGTGAAGTGGTTAGGCAGACATTCGGTTTTAAAAAGAGGCAGCAGGGCTTATGCTGTCTTGTGGCAGAAAGAAGGGCTAGCTGACACTTGAGGTTACATCCAGCCTTGCTCTCTGTGCTGTTGTGTATAGTACTGAAAATGTATGTTGCTTCCTCTGTTGTTTTGGAAATGAGCTACAGAACATCTGATTGCTCACTTACCAGCTCAAATGTAGTGTAAGCTGACTGATTGCAAAATCTGTGCACTGCCATTCATGCTTGTTCTTTTTTATTTTCTCCTCAGTAGTGTCTCATTGTGCTAGTCTCTATTCGGGTTGTCTGAGTATGTGTGAACTCTTTTTAAAAAAAGGCAATGATTTGTTAAGAGAAAGTACGTACACTTTGTCTGTCATCTGCATACATCCTTACATATCTGCCTATTACTTGCCAGCTTGTGGCTCCTATTCTGTCTGTCTACATGTCTGTATATAGCACGCTCATCTTCTTGGTCCACCTAACTTAACCTATTTATCGTTTCCTACAGTGACCATCCTTTGTTCTTCCCACCTACCCAAATTGTTTATGAAATTGCCTCCATTGTGGTATCTCCCCTTTCACTAAAAATAAATTGTCAATGCCCAAGGCTAAGCAAGATGTGGACACCTGCTCTGTTTCCCTGTTACAGGCATCTTTTTCACCCCTCTGCTGCTTTATACACACCTTTGACATACTTTGAATATGAGGGATGCTATGATAACCCAAACTGCCTTCTATATTTGTTTATAGTCTCATCTTTCACAACAGCTGATATGATCTATAATTGACTCCAGTCACACGGAAACATGATAGTTACTCCTATAAACAATAAGAAACATTTGGTTTGTACAATAGTTGCAACTTACAGGTGCCTAATGAGGCAGTTTCTTTGCTGTGATTGAAGAGTTCTGTAGATTTCTGAGTTCAAAAAAATGTTATAACAACTTTTCGCTAGAGCTCTAATTATAAAGCAGGTTGAAAGCATGCCAAAAATACAATCTTTTAAAATCCTCTTTCTCATTTAAATTCTTATCTGACATTTTTAAGACACTGATACTGCATTAAAAAAGGAAACATAAACAAATGAAAAAATCCAAACAAACTAAAAATATGAGCTGAATGCTTTGCAGATAATGTACCAGTGCTTCAATTAGATCAGTGAAATGACTACTGAGTGTGGTGGTTTTGGCTGGGATAGAGTTAATTTTCTTCATAGGAGCTAGTACGGGGCTAGGTTTTGGAATTGTACTGAAAACAGGGTTGATAACACAGGGATGTTTTCATTATTGCTGAGCAGTGCTTACACAGAGTCAAGGCCTTTTCTGCTTCTCACACCACCCCACCAGCGAGCAGGCTGGGGGTGCACAAGAAGTTGGGAGGGGACACAGCTGGGACAGCTGACCCCAACTGACCAAAGGGATATTCCACACCATATGACGTCATGCTCAGTATATAAAGCTGGGGGAAGAAGAAGGAAGGGGGGGACGTTGGGAGTGATGGCGTTTGTCTTCCCAAGTCACTGTTACGCGTGATGGAGCCCTGCTTCCCTGGAGATGGCTGAACACCTGCCTGCCGATGGGAAGTAGGGAATGAATTCCTTGTTTTGCTTTGCTTACGTGCGCGGCTTTTGCTTTACCTGTTAAACTGTCTTTATCTCAGCCCATGAGTTTTCTCACTTTTACTCTTCTGATTCTCTCCCCCATCCCACCATGGGGGGAGTGAGCGAGTGGCTGTGTGGTTCTTACTTGCTGACTGGGGTTAAACCACGACACTGAGTCATCAAAACTTTTTCTGACACCCATGTCAAAGGAATATATGTAGCATACTAGAAAGCATTGGTTTTATTTTATCTTAATTTTATTTTATTTTAATATATTTTAATTTAATTTAATTTATTTTCATTTATTTTACTGTTACACAAATTTTGTAGCTGTGAAACATTTTGCAAATACACAGTTTCTGCCATTTAATTTTTAAAGCGAATTTGAGACATGYTGAAGAATTTAAAATTATTCATTTTCTGAATCAAATCTTGCACCAAAGTGGAGTGACTTGTTTGGAAMCCCCCCCTTTCATATACCAAAACAAAGGAATCAATAACTTTCACTTACTAGAAATTTAAAAAAAAAACTTAATTTCAAACTAGAAATGGTTTTCCCTCAAATTTTGAAATTTACTAGAAAATAAATTTTTAAAAATATTGTATACAGTTCAAAACCATGTGGTAGTAATTTTCTCATTATCACTGCATGTAGGAAACAAATACAGAAATAATATCTTCCTATTTTTCTGAAAGAACAACCCAAAACTTGACTTCACATTGTAATATTTCCTGTGATCGCAATATCTTCTCCTTTCTCTGCATCTATATCAGTGAGTACTGAAGAACTAAAACCATAATCCCTCTATATTAAGACCTTATGCCAATAATAATAAAGACCACAAGCTACTCTCATGGATAATTTTATTTTACCATTTAGTTCAATATGCAATGTGGAGCAAAAAAAAGTCACTCCTAATGCAGTCTTTGAAGCTATTTTGGGGTTTGTTTTGTTTTGTTTTTCCCCAATGAACTGCTCCCCCCTTCTTTTTCTTTTTTGCTGAACCTTTGTAGCAGTGATAGCCATCAGCTACATTATTCTCGTCTCACTAGAGTAATGTGACAGCTGGATGCTAGATCCGCGACTGCTGTACATCTATCTGTGTTTCAATGCAGTGACTGTTGATGCCGGTTTACACCAGCCACACTGGAGTTACAATCACTCAATATCTGCTCTTCCAGTTGTCTTTTTTATTGACTTTCCTCCTTACACTGAGCTCCTGGACATAAGCAGCTGGACTGAGCTACAGTTCTTTATTCATCAGTATGACGTGGAGTACGAATGGATCAGGGGAAGCCATACACACAACTGCAGGAGCAGAGGTGGGGATAGAGGGGTTTATCTATTAGATCTTTCCTGAGAGATGCAGCAGACTCCTTCACTATCAGGCCCAACTACCAAGTATCTTCATCAGATGTCATGAATACCAGCCCATATATTAAAATTGTTCCTGATGTGACCACTGAGCTCAGCAGCTCCATCTACAAATACCAGGGCTCCTCCCAAGAAGTGTGGATAGGTTGGTGAAGGTTTTGATGCTGCAATCTGTTTGATGTTTCTGCACCCAAGCAACGTTCATCCCATTCCTCTAAGGTGTGCCATATAAGCTGGTTCATATGTTTAATCATATTTGTACATATAGCAAAAAGTTCAGGGCAGATCTGTGAGCAAAATTTGTCTTAGTGGGTAAGCAGTGACAAACAGGTATAGGAGCTAAATTTGGAAGGCAAAGGCTTTGGGGGTTATAGATGAATCATTTTTGTTTTTTCTGCTGTTATTTGCCTCTTGACTGTACCCCAGATGATGTATCAAATAAGAAGAAATTACTTTTATGAAACCTTGGCTGAATCTTCAGGTAATTGCATCAGACAAGGTGACGGTTGTTGGAGGCAGATTACAATAAAGTCCCTGGATTCCTGACACATCAGTGTTTTAGAAAGTTGTGGCTGCTTTTCTATCTGATGGGCTAAGACAGTGCTGTTGGTGCATTAGCCAATAGCATGGAAGATTTAAAAGTTCATTTCTCAACAATTAGTCATTTCTTAATCCTCTGAATGTAAAAAAAAAGTTTAAAAAAAATCACGTAGGCTATGAGTGGGGAGGGGCATCTCTATCTCCAGTTGACATGCTGTGCTGTTGGCTAAGTCTAATTCTCCTGTTACACCATCATATTTCACCAGTAAGGTAGAACAGACAATTTTAGCTCAAAAAGCCCTCTCTGGTGTCTTTGCTTTCCTTGCATTAAATGCATTGCTTATGAAAAATCCATGCATATTGAAATCCAAGCAGTTTCTTTTTTTCTCAGGAAATACAGAAGTGGTAGCAGAGTAAGCGTTGTCCATCCTTCCCCACAGTGTCCTCCAGTCTGCCAACCCAACTCACTTTCTTCACTAAGGAGAGAAGTCATGACTACAGTGATAAGAAGAACCCTACCAGAAAACAAGCCAAGATCCACATCACGCGAGTAGTAATAACTACACAAAGCAAGAGGGGATCAAACCTGTCCCTTAAAAGATCCAATAGATTTGTTACTGACCTCCTCTGTCCCCTTAATGTGGCAATCCAGATCATTTGGAAGCAGATCAGGTCCCATTCAAACTTTAAGTCTGACATGTGCCTGAATGAACTAGCAAAAAAAGACAGAAACCCACAAAATATTAATCAACTGGGAGCCAAATTCTGCATCTCCTGTGCCTCCATTAGCACTTGGCCCAAGAAGCTTAACTGTTGGAATCATAAAATTAATTATTACTTAGGAATTTCAGTGTAATACTCCAATCTTAATGTTTGAACAAAAAGCCTTTAGTGTTTTGAATGCATATTTAAAACAGCAAAGCATAAATTTTTAAAGTAATATCCACAGCGGATGACAAATGTGTCTTGTTGTTGTAATAACTTCAGATCTCTAAATTAAGGATTGTGGTTTAAAGTAATAATAATATTTCACGTATAAAGGGGCCTTTCATCTACAAGGAAATAAAGTCCTCTTTCATGGCACAGGCATATACACACAGGTGTAATTGAAACTACAGAGTTTGATTCAGCGGTCATTCGAGTAAATTGAGGTTATTGGTGCTTCCGCAATACTGACAATTTGGAGTCCCCAGACAGCAAGCTGTGGTAGGAGCTGCATGAATGAATGAATACAAGAAATAATCTGCAAGCAAGCATGAGAAGGAAAGGGATAGAAGAAAACTGTCCTCCTCTAACATATAGATAGCAGAGGCATCGATGTATTTGATGATAATCTGGAGTCACAGAGGTAAATAAGGAATCTTTCCTGGTATTTCATGTCTACTTACTGATAGGACTTGGAAAAATTGATATGAATTTTCAAGCCAGAAAATATGAGAGGTATGTCCCAAACCATTCTTGCTTGTTTCCATGATGGAATGCCTGGCAGAGCAAATATTGTCAAAGTCCTGCCTTATGTCTTCTTTCCTGTGCAATGTCAGACTAAGCTGTATTTTGGGACTTCATCAGGTTTTGCTGTCTTACTCAGCAATACTACACAGGATGACCTGCAGCTTAGAGTAAAGGAATTTCCTTTCCCACACTGCCRCGGTCCTTTACCATATAATTTACAGGGGAATTTTTCCATGTCAATAATTGCCCATTGGTTTGCCATTCCAAACAAAATATTTAGCTGTTGATCAAAAATCTTTCTCTTTCCATATCTTACTTTAGAGTAACTTTAAGAAAAATCTGACATGAAACAGCAAGCATATTCTTCTTTAATACCACTTATTTTTAGTCATCCATAAACCCACTTACCTTCCCTGTTCTTCTGCAGTATCAAGCCAGCATTGATGAAGAGATATTGATTGTCATCTAAAAAAATACCATGAACTGTGGAAAGTTTATTGAATGAGCATGATCCGAGATCTCCAAGATATTAAAGGTGTATAAAGCTGTTATTTGTATTCCATTGATTTATCAATGCAAGACTTAGATATTTTTAAAAGGAACATTTGTATGGTGGATTTTCACCAGGGACACATTCACACACTAGTCTATGRTATGACAAGCTAAGCAGTGACAAAGTCATAAAGCAGTTTTGCTGCATTTTCAGAGAGACATTATTGCTGAAGGTCTGGTTGTAATAGACTGGAGGTAAAGCTATTTGTATGTAGAGCATGCAAATGCCCAAGCAGATCCTACACTCTGATGGAGTGTGAGAAAAGGAGGCATGGTTGCTCAAGAAATCATGCTAAAGGCATGACAAAAGCACAACTGACTGAGTGTAACTGCATAAACAAATTTTGTCCTCTTAGCTCCATATAGGCTGCAGTAGAGTTTGAGGTGAAGAAAGACACAGAAGTCTTCAAACAGAAGCAGCATGCCCTGGATGGGCTGAATACAAAAGAAGTAAAAGCTGAAATGCCACAATTCACATGTTGAACAGCACTTATTTTCTGTAATAAAAGGTAGTTATTTTTCTTAGGGTTCTCTAGTCACCTATGCACCCCCAAATTTGAGCCAAACATGCACACAGCAGTAGTGTCAGCTTTGTATCCTCAAACAAAAGACTTATAACAATGATAAATTCACCTCGCCTACCTCCAGATATCTACAATGGGRTGTCTACATCAGAGCTTGTTCTCCAGGCTCTTATTATAGTCAATGAAGAGCTGGTGAACAGAATTTATATTGAACCAAATGTAGGTGCCTACTTAAGGAGATGAATCACATCCTGAAGTTATTGACTACACAAACGAGCTCTCTATTATCTATGACAGGAACCCAGGGTGATTTTCTYGGATGTACACTGTAGATACTAACTCCTGAAAATCCTAATTTAGTATATTTTATAGTCATACTGATTTCTCATTAAAGCTCTTTCTTCCATTCTAAGCAGTTACAAGACCCATSCAGGTTTCAGATACCAGCTTGAAGCTACTCCATGTACAAGACATTAATGGGTAATTATCATTCAGCAGACATAGTAAAGTTTGGTCTGTAAAATATATGTTGGAGAAGTCAATGTAGTTACATCTTTTATGCCTGTACTGAACAAAATATCTCAGTGTCTGACATTATTATTCAGCATATGCATCTTGTGGCCAGTGCAGACATCAGTCCTACAAGATCGCCTTGTAAAGCTGCTGTGTTAAAAAAGGCCTGTTTCTGATCACTCATTAATTCAGTACTAACTCCCCTTCAGTCAAGAGAGTCACAACAGTATAAAATTTATAGGGGACAGAAGTTGCAAGGATAAACTTTTTCGCATTTTGTAAGTTGAAGGTCCCTTTTGTTCTTKTGAAAAAAGGAGTATAAATAGACTGATGAGTAAGGGAGTGAATAAAAGGGATCTGATTTTATGTTGTCCTGCAGTTTATCAAGTCCAGTTAAAATGGAATGCAATTGTAACTACACAAAATATTTTGGGACTATTGCGTAACTTGAGCACAAGTGGCAAATCAAACCCACACACATTTGCTCCATAGTGCAAATTCACACCAGTTACAACAGAGTTTTTGCCAAACAACACCTCAGGGTGATTTAGGTATTATTTATAAACAAAAAATCTATTTTTGTCATCTTCACCTCCATTTGAAATTAACTTACATATTAATTTGCCAACTGAATGCCTACGATCATTAATATGTAGCTTGTACATATGATACTATAATGTGCTTCTGAGGAATGAGCCGGCAATGTGCGCTTGCAGCCCAGAAGGCCAACCTGATCCTGGGCTGCATCAAAAGAAGCGTGGCCAGCAGGTCGAGGGAGSTGATTCTGCCCCTCTCCTCTGCTCTGGTGAGACCCCACCTGCAGTACTGCGTCCAGCTCTGGAGCCCTCAGCACAAGAAAGACATGGACCTGTTGGAGCGGGTCCAGAGGAGGCCACGAAAATGATCAGGGGGATGGAACGCCTCTCCTATGAAGAAAGGCTGAGAGAGTTGGGGTTGTTCAGCCTGGAGAAGAGAAGGCTTCAGGGAGACCTTATTGCAGCCTTTCAGTACTTAAAGGGGGCTTGTAAAAAAGATGGCGGCAAACATTTTATCAGGGCCTGTTGCGACAGGACAAGGGGTAGTGGTTTTGAACTAAAAGAGGGTAGATTTAGACTAGAGCTAAGGAAGAAATTTTTGATGCTGAGGGTGGTGAAACACTGGCACAGGTTGCCCAGAGAGGTGGTGGATGCCCCATCCCTGGAAACATTCAAGGTCAGGTTGGACGGGGCCCTGAGCAACCTGATCTAGTTGAAGATTGTCCCTGCCCACGGCAGGGGGGTTGGACTAGATGACCTTTAAAGGTCCCTTCCAACGCAAACTGTTCTATGATTCTATGAATGTAACGTGTTAAACGGGAGTAGTAAAGGCTACTTGTTCCATTTCAGTCCATGAACTGTTCTCCAAAAGTTGTCCCTCCCTGCTTGACTCCTCTCCAATATTAACATGCTTTTATTTTCCCTTGGCCCATTTTTATCCAGTGGTCTTCTGATGAATACATTGAACCCTCCTATCGGCTTTTCTTTGAACTAAAGATGTAGATATATTCTTTTTTTCTGACAGTAATTGATGACAAGCACATGTGACTTTACTCACTCTAGTAAAATGAATGGGAGGATTTAATGGGTAGATGAATTGTATTGCGCAATGAGGTATGAGTGAGTACAATTCCTTCATTACACAGCAGGTGGGATATTAAGTCCTGGAAAAGACAGTGCTGTAGTTGAAAAGAAGAAAAAAAAGAAAAAAAAGAAAAAGATTAATAAATTGAAAGAACATTAAGTTGCATCTAATCTAAAAATGATAGTTGGCTTACATCCCAGAATCTCTGTGAATGTCTTTGCATGAATTTTGAAGTCTACAGTAGGCTTTGGTTGTTAAGAGCCATGAAAAACAGGTAAAAATTTAAAAAATACCAGGTGAGTAAACTCCTGCATGAAGCAACGGATTAGGGAAGGAAAGTGATGGGTTGCTGTGGATAGTGAGAAAACAATTAAAGTTCTGATGAAAGCATGAAATACAAAGGATTGAAGCCCCACCATTGGTCATTGACTAAGTAAACAATGTCTGCATATCAGAACAACATAACGTGAGGATGTAAGAAAAGCCAGAGTTGGTCAGAACAAGGATCCACCTTGGTCAATGTCCTGTCTTCAACAGTACCAGCTTCCTAGAGAAAGAGGGTAAAACAAGGTATTTACCAAATGAACTTTCTGTGTACCATTTCACAGGAGTGTCTTGAGCAATTTAGCTCACTCAGGGTAGGATTCAGTTCAAGCTTTGGATGCTGAAGTGTAAGTACCCATATGTGAGCAGGTTCTCCATGATAATCAGGAAAGATATACTCACTACGACAAACAAAGACTAGAAAGAATTTAGCTGGAACAGCCAGTCACTATATGTTTTAAGATGAGCTGTTTTACTTTCTAGGCTCCTGTGAGTACATGGACCAGCTCTCTTCTGAGTATCACGGGAGCTTTGACACCTCAGGCACATGTAGACACCTATAAGCAAAGGTCTAAATTTAGGTGTCTTCACCTACAGCTCACTCCCACCATTAGTAGTAAATGCCTGTGGACCCTGTCTAGCTATGTGGTCATTAATAAGAAATAGGGTTTGTGTTCTTCTGATAAGAAAGTTTTAACTTCGGTGATGCTCGTGCCTCTCTGAATCACCACTGCTTCCTTGAGTCAGAGGTCTCGGTTCATCCTAGGAACAATAGCTGTAGTCTGAAAATAACCTTCTGTACACGTTTTTGGTTAGCAGAAAGCAGTTGCTTATTACTTTTTAATAAGGACCCAGTACTGGGAGGACCACTCCATTAGGGTTGGACAACTTCTTAGGGGTGTTGGATCATCATCTGTTATTAGGCGTCACTCTTTTTGCATGTTTCTCCCAGCAAACTTCCAGACCYCCTGCCCAGGAGGGTAGGTTACTTGCTTGAAAGCAAGGTAGCTTTCAGTCTGTGATGCACAAATCATGCCGCCGAATCTGGGCCATGTGAATATTTGCTGTCTAGTCTAAACTAATCGTTGAGTTCCCTCACTACACAAAGGAAAGGGAGAAGTGCCTGCAGCGTGAGATTCATCTCTGCGTTAGAGACCTATTTTAGGATGGGATATAGGAAACAGGAGCTCAAACATACTTTGCTTTTAGCAACTCAGCCTGTCTGTTTATCCTAGGACTATCATTATGGTCTCTGCTTTATTACATTAACTCAGCAAAAGCATACACATGTGTCAAGTGCTTCAGTGAATAGACTTAAGCACATGATTAACTTTAAGAGCGTGCTTAAGTACTTCGCTAAATCAGGGCTTCTATGTTTCTCAGTACATCTGGTCGATTTGCATATATTTTCCATATAAAGAAGTTCATATTCAGAGCAAAATGAAACTATTTCCATGCTTGCACATTCAGTGGTACTGCTGCTGAAGCTAACTTAAGCAATTCCCTTTCAGTCCCTCTCCCCTGTCCCACAAGTTTTCAGCTGGTTGTTCCAACAACTGCAAGCATTGTGCTGGAACAACTCTATGGGCAGTYATTTGGTGAACTGGATTAAGGCAATATTTAAGCTGAAAAACAAGTATGGTTTTGGTGAGTTGTTTTAATCTGGATTGGTTTATGATACTCTATGATGTGACCTAGCTGCACAAACTGTTGATAAAACAGATATAGGAATATATGATCAGATTTGGAAGGTGCTTAATCTGGCATCAGCCAAAGAAATGCACATGAAACTCTTTGTTGCTTTACAGTGTTTTGTGCTATGACAGATTCAGAAGACTTTGCACTACATGTTCCTTCCAGAACAGGATTTTTTGTATTAAAAAAAAATYGTATTTAGGTGTTTCAAAGAAAATGGCAAAATTCAGTGGGTTTATTTTCAGCCAAGTCTCTAAACTAAAGATACAATTCTGCAAACAAAATATCATGCAGAATGTCTTGTAACTATTTTAATTGTTTGAAATTACATATAATGAGAATGAAGCATGAGAAAAGTCCTGTTTAAAGCCAAATTAACTCTAATTCTAAAATTGTATTTTTATTTTTCCTGGGTTAGGTGAACCAGTTTTGCCATAACAAGAATTTTGTTGTGTCATCAAAGACAGAAGAGCAAAAATTGAGCATTCTTAAAGGTTAATTTCTATCTCAGGTCATATGTGACATAGCTGAGAAAATTAATCACTGCAGAAAAAAAGGAGCATTTGGTAGCAGTACAACTCTTCCTCTGCAGTAACCTAGGTCAGTTGGATCAACAAAATATTATTGGATTGGAACAGTTCATGAAAGCTTGGTAGGTCTAAAGACCTGGCACTCTCTGCTGTCTCTGTAGGAGTAAAAGGACAATATGCAGCTCTGACTAGTCTCAGTTCTTTGAACTATAGCGTTGCCCACCCCTAGACTGCCTTTAAAAGAGAATGTAGCAGGCAAATGTCCTCTGCTTTTTATAAAAACACTTATCCTTGTGGAATTTCTTTGCTGTCAAAAAGAGAATCGGTAAGACTAGATAAGATAAGATTAGGCGTGAAGCTGATGAGAAAAATATTGTTCAATTCTAGTAATTAGTTTATGGTCTAATAGCCTATTACTGCTTAATGTTTTACTTTCCTAACAATTAAAAACCAAGAACTTCTTCACCAGTGACACATGAACTTACTTTACAGTCTCACATAGTGAGAGCTGGAACTCAAAATATTTGTATAGAGCTGTTATACTGTTAATAATTTAATTCTGGAAAATATTTGTAAGGACCTTATTAGACCTAATTCCCTCAGGAATCTGTGCTATTGACTAGGAACTGTGTTTCTTCATTTACCATATGTTATCATATTCCAGATATTTAGCCGACTTCCTGACCTATTTTCTGACGTTGGAAAACACATTTAGGCCAAAAATGTCAAACCTGAGGATCTTTTTTTCAACTTGAATTTCAGTTTCAACCATCTAAAGGAAGCATTCTGTCTCTCAGAATTTCTGAGTGACTCTATCACCCCCACAAAAATGACATAACTTTTAGTAACTGGCAAGGATAACAGGGCTTTGCACGTGATTAATGGATTATAGCAAGTAAAACCTGGGTATATTCCCATTTACTTATAATTGCTCTCAGCTGAATGGGATGCAGATATTTTTAGCTGTTATTTTTAATCAATGTTTTTATCAATCAATTATGTGTATTATAATACAGCCCAGAGAGTCTGGTCTGCACTTTTAGTCCTTTTGTACCAAACACTGTAGAAAGACTAACACAAAATTCCTACACTCATAWCTCAGAGTCTAAGGAGAAATTATGCCTGAAAAAGGAGGCCGATTGATTAAACAATATATTCTTTCTGTGTGGTCTCCAAGCAAGATGATAAGCAGATAATGGACAAAGTAGTTTAAGSCTTAATTACTGCCTACAAACCCATTTTAGGCAGAGACTACCAAAGAAAATCTTGAAAGGTTTTCCTGCTCTTTTCTTTGCAAAATACTTTTATAGCTCATGATGCAGAAAAAGTGGAATTGATTTGAACAGAAATAGTTTGGCTTCTTTATCTAATAATGTGTTCCAGTGGATTGGCTGTCGTCACAATATTAACCTTTATGAGCCATTACCTACCATGAGCCAAGGTATTCTATTTTTCTATTTTTTTTCTGCTTTTTAGGTATAAACAATTGCCTTGGTTTATCAGTTACTATGGTTTAGTACTTATGGGCAACCACTGTCCACACTTGAAAACTCGCGGAAAATAGGGATAATATCCCTATTATTTGTATCTTATGATATGATTAAGCACACAGTACTATTGACTGAATGTCCCTGGATTTTTCATTTTTGTTTGCACGACACGCAGAATTTATCCCCTTTGCTGATTTAATTACCTCTTGTATTTACGCTGACATTATTATGAGATGATAAAAGAATGAAGAGTAGTGTCAATTACTTTCAAAGACAATGGAGTTAATCTATGTGGATAATGGAAAAGGTGATTGAAAGATGTATTGTTCAGGAAAACAATTAGCACAGGCACCTTAACCCCTAAATGGGTTACCTTTTGTAAATCCTTGAGTCATAGTAAACAAGCCAAGTTAACACACCATTATTTAGTTCAGCTCAATTAGAGTCCAAAATAATTGCTAAGAATATGCTTTAYGTGAAACAACGTGCAATGCAGCTGATATTAACTTCCAACACTGCATCTCACCATGAGCAGTGAAAGAATCAGAAGGGCACTAATATACTGTGGAAAGGGAGGCGAAATGCATAGTGCTGAGTCTATGTGAATCAGTTGAGTGAAAATGGGTAAGTTTTCATTCCTCTTACGAAGCAGTGTTCCTTTGAGTTTCTCTGAAACTCCCAGATGGTGGTAAAGTCATGCAAAACACTACAGTATGAGCTACTATGTGCAGCAGTGGTGCTTTTTCTGTGGTAGTAACACCTAACTATAGATTTGCTCGTATTTGAGATTCCTCTCTGAAACAGCATTCCTTTCAGTCTTGCTGTCCTTCACAAGCAATCTAGAAGACCAGTATTCATTAATACCTCTCCACTGAGTTAGAGCAGATGAGGTTCTGCAGGACAACCCTGAGCCTCCAGGAGAAGTTACAATGACAGGACACTTCTCAGTATGTCAACTGCACTAAGTAAGTAGTATCTTTGGATCTTTTCCAAGATTATCTCTGATTTGCTTTGGGTTGCCCAGAGTCAAATTTGTCCCTTTGAAAAATTGGATCCATTCTTTGTCTCAGGAAGGACCCCAAATATAAGAGACTTAAAATCACAGGGAAGTGAGAAAAAAGTTTGCCTGCAGTCTTACAGAAGGAGAATTCTGCAGAAAAAGACAGAAAGGAAAGAATATACATCCCTGTGCAGCCATTTTCACTGTCATTATTAGTGTTTGTTTTGTACTTCACCAGTAAATTTGGAAAGAAAAAGTCACCAAAACAAAACTTTGACGTAAAACGTAGTTAAACTATTTAAAAAATCCAACTGCCTTTATGTTTTTGGGTTTTTTTTAACAGGTTAACCCTTGATGGAGCAGAAAATGACAGAAAACCTGCCAGTTTCCTCTTAGCCTTATTTATTTGATGTTTAGTCTTTCAGGTCATTAGTGAATGAGTGTATGGTTGGTCATGAGATTTTTACCTAACTTTAACAGTATAAAACTCAGGTGTCTATTTTGTGTTAATTATTTTGTGTTCCTGTCTTGTTAAGGGTGAGAGAGAAATGCACCTCTGGAGGACACCATCTCGAGACCCAAAACAAGAGTCTAAATTAGGGGATGCATCCCTTCCTAGAGAAGTCCAGTTCTCCCCATCGTCTATAAGGGCAGTCTAGAGAGAGAGAGATCTACTTCTCAGCTCAAGCAGACAACAGGAATCCCAGCTGTCCTTGGCATTGTTACTTTAACAAGCATATCACCTTTATTTTTCAATTCTTATTAAATGTTTGGGCTGTGGGCACCATTTTTGCCAGATTAAGAAGTGAAAGAAAAGGGACAGGTCTAGGAAACCGGATAAAGGTGTTGAGATTACTTCATTCACTGAAGTTCTCTTCTATCACTCAGATATAGAAAACGTAGTCTAATGAGAGCTCATGAACAGCAGGTCCCCATAAAACAGGTCCAGAAAGATGCAGGTTGAGATTATAGCCATTTGCAACATACGACTCCTCAGCTGTGCTTTCACAGGACATCAGTCCAGCAGAGTGGCCACCTCCATAATAATAATCTTCTTCATTCCTACCAGATATAAGAGATGTTGGAGAGAAGTTCAATGAAAGTCCCTGCTGCAGGGTTAGAGCTAAATTGAAAAGCTGCCTCTCCACCCAGTACCAAAGTAACTCTCAAATTAAAACACGCAATTCACTTCACTCTGGCAAGTGGTGATGGAGAGATAAAACAGCTTTTTACTCCCAGAATTATCCACCCCCTTCACAAACACTGTTAGGAAATCACTTGAGGAAAATACACTGATACTGGCTTATATTTTGTAGTGTGTGAGCCATAAGCTATGATGCTGCTTTTAACTTATGACATTTCTCAGTTCCTAGCCTGAAATATATTTAGAAATATATTACAAGGATACAGCAAGCCTTTCACACTAACACTCAGTGACCACAACATGCCAAAATTTCCTACTATCTTACATCTACCAGATTCATTTGTATTTAGGGTATGAAGTCTAGTTTCCACTTTTAAAGAACATGTTTTCATACAGAATGCAGGGAATTGAATACTGCAGGTAAGCAAGAACTCAGAAATTGCTTATTATAAAAATATGTAGTAAAAAACCCCAGAAATTGATAAGTTTGCCTTTGGAAGTACATTAGAAAAAATGATCCATTTTTAATTCTTTCAACCTTTTTGGAAATGTGGTTGTTATTTAACTTCTGGGAGAAGAATTTAATAAATTAGGAAATTTTAAAGTATATATTTAGCAATGTAAGCAAATTATCCACCTCCACCCACAAAAGCATTCAACATCCTATAGCTCACAGTGTGGCTCAGTGCAGCTAGGACTCTATGATGGGACAGGTACTTTTATAGTGGAAAAATGTCAAACAGTGCTTTAATGAACTCTGAAAAACACGAGTGAATAGAGAAGAGTTGTCAGCTGGAAGATCTCATGCTATAGTCCACCTTTACCAGATGCAAAGCAGGCAGATCAGAGAGGCAAGGCAGGTGCAAAGGAAAGATACGGTGACATTCGTTCCCTGTTCAGAAAAAAACACTAGTCAAAAATTCAACACGGATGTTGTGTAGATGTTTCAGATTCATTGAAGAAAGAATATTTCTCTTATCAATGCTACCTTCATCCTCCTGCCTTGTGGCTTTTCCTATCATTTTCATACCTGGTCCTGGCAGCCTGGCAGGAAAATCTTTGGGAATATCTTATTAATAATGTAAAATGTGTAGTACCTTGGCTAGTAGTCTCAGACAAATTAATAGTACTAAAAACATTTAATTTCACCATGTTTATGTAGGTGAATATTCCCACCCTAAAGACTACTTGGCTTTTAATTTGCTGGAAAACATCAGGCTGTCCATCTTCCTCCTGCTTGTCTGTGAAAATATTGTTAGTCTGAAGAAATCTTATTTCAGAAAGCATTAGACTGCTAAGCATACTTAAGCCTGCTAGTCAAGTTACACACCACTGCTACGGGTTGCTATTTAATGATGACTATTACTTTCTTTTGTACAGATGACTCAGGAGAGATGCACRCAACCTCAGGGCCTGGCATCAGCTTGTGGTGCAGCCACAAGAATCCTGTGTTGACAGGTTGTCTTTCTCAGGGGTTGTATACTGCATGTTCATAATACATGTGGATGCAAGTTCAAAAGAGCGACAGTACTGAAGACAGGAGGCATGGATTACCACTCTGTGCTCATGAAATTCAAAGCTTCTTTCATCTTTAGAGACTTGGTATGCACAGTGTCCGGTGGCAGATCCACACAGCAGAAGAAACCAATACAAAGAGCACACAGCACTTCAGAGTATGGTATGCAAAGGACCTTGGTAGTGGAACTCCAAGAGCCCCAGAAGGTGAATAGTCATGTCATCATGGCTAATCATAAGTGTTCAAGCAGTCTTGCAGTTTTCAACTAATTTTGGAAGGTAGCACCTCTACAAGGCACTATTCAGTGCAGTATGGACATACTGTTTTACTTAAACATCTTTACACCCTACCTCGTAACTACCTTGTAATTTTTTGGAGACTTGCCCTTCATTTTTGGAAGCTTCATCTCTTGAGACCTAGATTCAGTATTTCCTCTACAGAGGAGAAATTATACTCCATCACTTTACACTACAACTGTTTCCCAACTGTTACATGAAAACCTCTATTTTAAACTGTTCATCACCACATATTTGGCAACTCACAAATACATCTGGTTAGTACAAGAAACATCTCTTCGCACAAGTGTTGCCTCCACTCCTGTTCTTCCACAGAAGCTTGTCTAAAGGATGAGATGCCGAAGGAGATATCAGGTAGGTAAATACTGATGCCAAGATTTGAGTCCCACAGAATATTTTAGAGATGGTAAATCTCCAGCTCAAGTACGTCCCATAAGGAAAGCAGATTCATAATTACCAATTGCACACTACTATAGCTGTGTTGTCAGTTAACTGAATACCTGATCCTCAGAAGCTAAAGCTAAGAGGAGGTACTTTGATGAACATACCTAACCTTTAGTATAGCACAAAGCACAGAATTTCACACAGCCAAGAATAGCCAAAAACCAAGAACAGCAGAAATAATTATTCCCTGAAACATAAGTAAATACAGATCGGTGCAAGACCTCTTTGCCAAATTAAAAGTGGAAATACTGACAGAACTTCAGCTGAAGCATGGTAAACATCTCTGTAGACTAATACAAACTCAATCTTTATCCTTTCTGCATTTTAGCCACAAAATGAAGCCAGGACTTAGTTACATTAAAAAAGATTGCTATATATTTTATGCCATGCATTAAGAATATTTTACACTGGAGATTTTAAACAGCATATTAAAAAGTACTGAAATCACTCATATCAATTGGCTATGGTATAATTGAACTCTATGAAGATTATTGAAATACTTTTGCAACTATAAGAAGTAGTATAAATAATAAGGTGAAATAAATCTTCTTTCCCCTTCCCACTCCAGAAGAAACAAACTTGCATTTGCTTCTGCGTTTTGGCCAGCCAAAAACATCAGTGCAAAGAGACAAATTGTTGTCTTAATCTCTCTGCAGACCATAAGAGATATTTTTGTAAAAGGAAAGTAACAACTTTTTTTCCACATTTGCGCCTTCAAAATTTCCTACTTCCTACTCATTTCTTACTAGAATTTGTTCCTTTGCATTTTCTCTTCAGAGGGATGTCCGTGTATGAGCAGTACTACACTCAGTGACTACATAAGAAAGTTTTTTGGGGGGGATTTTGATGTTTTGGGGGGTATTTTGATTGTGTTTGTTTGTTTGTTTATTTTTGTGGTGGTGGCTTTGTTGCTATCTAAAAAGAACGTGATCCAGATTTAGACCTGAAGGGTGCTTGGTATGTCAATCTATACACCAGCAGATGTCTTCCTTGTGAGGTTGACAAGGCTGTGCTAGTTGTGACCATGGGCTTGGGAGGAGACCGTTCACTCTCTGAGAGACAGACTCATCCTTTCAATTCAATGATGACAAGGGCACTCAGTGACCTGACATATTGTGATGCCAATATATTTCCATAAATGACCCAGGTATCACCCCTGTAAAGCAATTATACCAGACACACACACATAATAACAGAGATTCTTTACACCTACAAATAAAATGTCATGGTGGCCCTGAGAATTCAATACACCACCTAATATGCTCCTGCAATCCAATATATTTCATTTACAAGCCAATGTATTACCCAATTTATAACCAATCTGTCATGCACGTGAATCAATACAAATCATGAAAACACACATACATAACACACTTCACGTAATTGAATTTTATGCTCTCTAGCCTCTCATTACCCTGCCACAAACTGCTTGAAATAAATACCTCTTATTACTTTCAAGGTACAAACACCGTCAGGGACACCAGGCCAGCGCTACACGACTTTCAAGCACATATATAATCCAGGATCAACTTTCAGAAAGACCATGAAACTTGGAGAACCTAACTGCAATTTGCAAACTGTATAAGGGATTTATCCATGTATCCTGGCATATCATTCATTTTCCATGGAGAAAATGAACAAAGATAGATCATTTAGACTGAAACAGTCTCCGGTCCTTAAGGTATAGAAGAACATAGGGAGTTGCATGATTGCACTTGATGTCACCGTGAGCCACACCTGACTGTATCACATCCATGTGAATGTGATCAGTACCTTTTAGCGCATGTTATATGTAGATCGATAATATTACTCCTATCAGGTTATCTGTGTAGATCTTGGTTGGGAAGGAAGCAGATGTTCCTAAAACAAACTGTCTCTGTCAGAGGTTGGGAGTACATCTGTCGAAGAAGTCTGGCGTTTTGACCAGATGGAAAGAGTTCAGAGCAACTCCCCGGTATAAAGTTTAACATTCCTGCAATTGCTAACTGAGGCTTTATATCAGAGTGGGATTTTAGGCATGCATATGGATTTATTGAGAGTAGAAAGTATTCAGTTCTTATTAACAGTAAGTCCCTTTTGAATTAATTTGCTTAATTATGATTGGCCTTTGAAAGAGCTTTAAACTAGATTTGAAGGGAGAAAGGGATAAAACCAGGCTTGCTAGAGATAAGCCTGGGGGTGGCACGCCAATGTTTGAGGGATGGTGTGCTAGCGAGGTCCTTTGGTCTGCCATCTCAGTGGAGGCAGGGGATGGAGATCCATGCAGCAGCAAAGACGCAAGGTTTATTGATTTGTTAGAAACCATGGAAGYGCCTGAGAATGGTCACGTAGGAATTATGGCTTCTCATCCCAAAAAGGTAGCTGGATCAATAGCCCAACTGAAGTGCATCTATACCAATACACACACCATGGGCAACAAACAAGAGGAGCTGGAAGCCATTGTGCAGCAGGAAAACTGTGATATAGTTGCAATCACGAAAACCTGGTGGGATGACTGGCACAACTGGAGTGCTGCAATGGATGGCTATAAACACTTCAGAAGGGATAGGCAAGGAAGGAGAGGCGGTGGGGTAGCCCTGTACATTAGGGAGTGTTTTGATTGTCTAGAGCTTAATGATGGTGACAATAGGGTTGAGTGTTTATGGGTAAGAATCAGGGGAAAGGCCAACAAGGCAGATATCATGGTGGGAGTCTGTTACAGAACACCCTATCAGGACAAAGAGGCACACGAAATACTCTATAAGCAGCTGGGAGAAGTCTCACAGTCACTAGCCCTTGTTCTCGTGGGGGACTTCAACTTACCAGATGTCTGCTGGAAATACAATACAGCAGAGAGGAAACAGTCTAGGAGGTTCCTGGAGTGTGTGGAAGATAACTTCCTGACACAGCTGATGAGGGAGCCAACTAGGGAAGGCTCCCTGCTGGACCTGTTGTTTGTGAACAGAGAAGGACTTGTGGGTGATGTGGTGGTTGGAGGCTATCTTGGGCATAGCGACCATGAAATGATAAGAGTTTTCGATTCTTGGGGAAGTAAGGAGGGGGGTCAGCAGAACTGCTACCTTGGGCTTCCAGAGGGCAGACTTTGGCCTGTTGAGGAGCCTGGTTGACAGAGTCCCTTGGGAGGCAGTCCTGAAGGGCAAAGGAGTCCAGGAAGGCTGGACATTCTTCAAGAAGGAAACCTTAAAGCTGCAGAAGCAGGCTGTCCCCATGTGCCGAAAGACGAGCCGGCAGGGAAGAAGACCGGCCTGGCTGAACAGAGAGCTTTGGCTGGAACTCAGGAAAAAAAAGAAAGTTTATGTCCTTTGGAAGAAGGGGCAGGCAACTCAGGAGGACTACAAAGATGTCGTGAGGGAGACATCCCTGTTATGCAGAGAGAAAATTAGAAGGGCCAAAGCCCAACTAGAACTTCATCTGGCTACTGCCATAAAAGACAATAAAACATGTTTCTATAAATACATTCACTGCAAAAGGAGGGCTAAGGAGAATCTCCATCCTTTATTGGATGTGGGGGGAAGCATAGTGACAAAGGATGATGAAAAGGCTGAGGTACTCAATGCCACCTCTGCCTCAGTCTTTAACAGTAAGACCAGTTGTTCTAAGGGTACCCAGCGCCCTGAGCTGGAAGACAGGGACGAGGAGCAGAATGAAGCCCCCATAATCCAAGAGGAAATGGTTAGCAACCTGCTACACCACTTTTAGACACACACAGGTCTATGGGGCCGGATGGGATCCACCCAAGGCTACTGGGGGAGCTGGTGGAAGTGCTCACCAAACCACTTTCCATCATTTATCAACAGTCCTGGCTAACCGGGGATGTCCCAGTTGACTGGAAGGTAGCAAATGTGACGCCCATCTACAAGAAGGGCCAGCAGGAGGATCCAGGGAGCTCAGGACTGTCAGCCTGACCTTAATGCCAGGGATGGTTATGGAGCAGATCATCTTGGGTGCCATGATGCGGCACGTACAGGACAACCAGGTGATCAGGCCCAGTCAGCATGGGTTTATGAAAGGCAGGTCCTGCTTGACTAACCTCATCTCCTTCTATGACAAGGTGACCTGCTTAGTGGATGAGGGGAAGGCTATGGATGTGGTCTACCTAGACTTTAGAAAAGCCTTTGACACCATTCCCCACAGCATTCTCCTGGAGAAATTGGCTGCTCATGGCTTGGACGGGCATACTCCTCACTGGGTAAAAAACTGGCTGGATGGCCAGGACCAGAGAGTTGTGGTGAATCCAGTTAGTAGCCAGTCACAAGTGGTGTTGCCCACGGCTCAGTATTGGGGCCAGTTCTCTTTAATATCTTTATCAATGATCTGGACAAGGGGATTGAGTGCACCCTCAGTAAGTTTRCAGATGACACCAAGTTGGTGGGAGTGTTGATCTGCTTGAGGGTAGGAAGGCTCTGCAGAGGGATCTGGACAGGCTGGATCAATGGCCTGAGGCCAATTGTACGAGATTCAACAAAGCCAAGTGCTGGGTCCTGTGCCAGGGTCACAACAACCCCATGCAATGCTACAGGCTTGGGGAAGAGGGGCTGGAAAGCTGCCTGGCAGAAAAGGACCTGGGGGTGTTGGTCGACAGCCGGCTGAATACGAGCCAGCAGTGTGCCCAGGTGGCCAAGAAGGCCAACAGCATCCTGGCCTGTATGAGAAATAGTGTGGCCAGCAGGAGTAGGGAAGTGATCGTCCCCCTGTACTCGGCACTGGTGAGGCCACACCTTGAATACTGTGTTCAGTTTTGGGCCCCTCACTACAAGAAGGACATTGAGGTGCTGGAGCGTGTCCAGAGGAGGGCAACGAAGCTGGTGAAGGGTCTGGAGAACAAGTCTTATGAGGAGTGGCTGAAGGAACTGGGACTGTTTAGCCTGGAGAAAAGGAGACTGAGGGGAGACCTTATCGCTCTCTGCAACTACCTGAAAGGAGGTTGCAGCGAGGTGGGTGTTGGTCTCTTCTCCCAAGTAACAAGTGACAGGACGAGAGGAAATGGCCTCAAGTTGTGCCAGGGGAGGTTTAGATTGGCTATTAGGAAAAATTTCTTCACTGAAAGGGTTGTCAAGCATTGGACCAGGCTGTCCAGGGAAGTGGCTGAGTCACCATCCCTGGAAGTATTTAAAAGATGCGTAGATGTGGTGCTTAGGGACATGGTTTAGTGGTGGACTTGGCAGTGTTAGGTTAACGGTTGGACTTCATGATCTCCAGGGTCTTTTCCAACCTAAACAACTCTGTGATTCTATGATTTGATTGGAATTGTAACAAACAAACAAACAAACAAACAAAAAAAAACAAAAAAAAAACAAAAAAAACCAGTCACAATGTAACAACTCCTCTTTTTGTTTTAACAAATAGAAACTTCAGCTCACTGAAGATAACCACAAAATTGTAGAAACCAAGGCTTAAAAGGCATGAAGTTCAGCCAGCAGCCCCAAGGCGAGATGAGCTTTCCATGAGTCTTTTCTGACAACTGTTGTTGCAACTGAGTTCAGTATTGTCAATTCAACGTACTCCCTGGGTTAAGCATGCCAGCACTTCACTCTCAAAATCTGATACCCCTTGCTGCAAGTTAAAGATGGGGATAGATTTTATGGTACACTTTTTTCCGTCTTCTTTCATACACACAGGACAGGCTTGGGATAATTGAAAGAAACCCCTGTCCTCTTTGAGGATATATTGTGCACTCAAACATACCAGCTAAGAAGGACATCTCATCTCAGAAGTGTAATGTATGTGCTAGCAATTGAGAATTAAGCTGTTGTTATCTTCTGTTGTATTTCTGGAAGAACCTAG
The DNA here is from genome assembly GCA_035582835.1 of Phoebastria nigripes. NCBI lineage: Eukaryota > Metazoa > Chordata > Aves > Procellariiformes > Diomedeidae > Phoebastria > Phoebastria nigripes. The sequence continues at coordinate 261,459 of JAYKAV010002825.1, forward strand.
CTACTCTATACACATGACAGACATTTCCAGGCATCTTGTATATTAATTCTTTTTATCAACTCCTATTGAAGCTTTTCTCTTAATTACAGTTTTTGCAGTCAGTTCTGTTGTGTTTATTTATTGCATTAAAAATGCAGACTGTGCTTAAAAATCAGAAATATCAAAGCTCTTCTGACAGGTTTACATGTAACATCTTTCAAAAAAATGATTACACTGCATTTATGTGTATGTGGTTAGAAGCTGGTGAACAACACTGGATTGACAAGTGTGGAAATTGAATTTCTCTATCTTAAAACTGATACAGAACAAGCGGCAACAGTTTAAGCTTCTTTCATAATGCTCAGCCTACGTGCTACCCATGTGATGGTGTCTGGGGCTGTAATGTGACATTTTTGAGCTCAGCACACATTTTGTCCCCAATCCTTGCACTTTTTCCAGGTGATTGTTGGGTACATACCTTCTCTGGTTTTGCAGCTTCTCCTACTCCATAGCAGGAGACAGCAAAACAGATCAGACCTATTCACCCCAATTTAATTTATTCCCTTTGCTTTTTCCTTGAGAGTTCTTTGTTGTTGGGCTTGAAGAATAAAGTCTTGCCTCATTCCTGTGAATGTCATTGTCCCAGCCTGTCATTTTGACTATCATTTGTCAAGCCTATTCTGGCTCCCTGTTACCTGTATTCTCTGAGAGTAAGAGGCAGTAGCTTCTTATCTGCTACTTTCAAAGGCTCCCAGAGGGTATTTCCAACATTTTTGCTATCCCATGATGCAATTTCAGCCTCTCTTAGCAGACCTGGGTATTTCATGTGGTTTACCCGAGTCGTCCCATGTCTTGGGGGAGGGATCCATGAAAGCCTGTCCAAAACAGCTTCCTTATTTACCTTCAGACCTTATTTTTGTTTAATCTGCCATGATGACCATTCAGGAAGAAAACAAAATTCAGAAAGTATACCTAACTGCATTTCCCTAATGGTCCAGTAATACTAATAGTAATAACACAGTAAAGTGAAGAGATGAAAACTCTGTTTGCTGTAGTTATTTTAGACATTCATATCTTTGCTGTAGCATCCTTTATTGGTAGTATTCTAAGATATTTTGGCAGATTTACCAGCATTTAGAGGAAAACTTCTAAGTTGTTTCCGCAGCCATCTAAACTGAATATGTCTAAAAGGACCTTCAGATCAGCAGGCAAAATATTGAAATAAAATGGAAAAGATCAACTGATCTTCTTCTACCAAACAGGTTGGGAGATCTGGGAACCACTTGTAAATCGATCTTTCTGTAAAGGCAGCTGTCTCTGATCAAAAAGTATTTCTATCAGCATCAAGAATTATTAGGTCCTTCTAAGAATGTTCTTAGAAACTTTGTGTCTATTTTCTGTCCCATTCATTTGTGTATGGATGCTGTCTGATTTACTTGCACAAATCCCAAGCCAAATGAATCCTCTGATGATAGAAATGTTGCTTGGAATGGACCTCTAAAGGTCTCCGGTCCAACCTCCTGCATGTCACAGTAACGTGTCCAGCAGTAGATCAGAACAACTATTGTTTTGCCTCACCAAATTCTAAAATCCTCCATGGGTGAGATACCACTACCCCTCTGGATGATCTGTTCCAGTACTGCACTGTCCTCCTAGTGAAGGGTTTTCTCTTTTTTTCCTAATGTACAACCTGAATCTGTTGAGCCTCAATTTGCGGCCACTACCTTTTGTTTTAGCAGCAGACTCTGCTGAGAAGTATTTGGCACCATTGCCTTTGTAACTCACTTAAGAAGATGGAGACTGCAACCAAATCCCATCCTGGCTTCCTCCTCACCAGGCTGAAATAGCCCTTGATAAATCCATATTCAGTGTGCCTGATTACCTTCTCCTTTGCATGTTTGGAAAAGGATTGCAGGAGGATTTGCTCTATGATTCTTCCAGTTCCTGAATTGCTGCAGATGTCTTCAGTTCCCTGGGTTCTCCATCATCACTGTCATCAAGATGGGCATAATACTAATCTTTGTCGAAACATGAGGGACACATCACAATGACTGTTTATAGATAACTGAGTGACCTTGCAATCATATCAGCCAGCTCTTCCAGCTCTTCTGAGAACATCCCATTCAGTGCCATGGATGATATACTAAAGGAATTAAATATTTTATAAACTAAATCTAGCCTCATTTCCTACTTTATAAATATTTCTTTCTTTGTAAACTACACATGCATGAGCTGTTAGTTGTGTTTATTATTAATCACTCCACTTCTTCATATTGTACATGTGTTGAACACATATGCTTTGATGCTGCAAAACTCTGAAGCAAGTTTACAACATAAAACCTCATATTTATGGATTATAAGGGTTATATGGACAATGTAAAATGGAATAACTTTTTACCACTTATTTTAAAAAAGTTACCATCACAATCTAAGTCACTGTTCTATTGGATGAAAACACAAAAGTCTGGGGCAAGTTCTTAGCTGTGCTGGAGACTTCCCACATGACTGTAAGCAAGTCAATTAACGTCTGCATCTCAATTAGTCACCTATAAAATGGAGCTAGTACCTCAGTAGGAGAGTGTTAAACTGAGTCCATTAATACTTGTAAGTTGCTGGGATGCAATGGGGTTGACAAATATAGACGACAATGTGAGAAGTCCTTCCCTGAGAATATTATTCAATATTACTTTTAGTTAAAGGTTGATGAGAGCAGGCCTACTTATGAATGTGCCAGAATATTCATTTAAGGCTGATGCAAGAAAAATAAATTTAAAAGTCTACAAAAAACTCCTGGCCAAAACCTTTTTTTCCCTCAATTAAAAATTGCAGTTTTGTTATCCAAAATTTATGGTAATTTTTCTATATTCAGTAAATCATAGCAACATAGTAACAATAATGTAACAATACCAGTATGTTCAGTAAAAGTGTAATCAAAATTTTGATTCTAAAATGAATCAAAAAAGTGTTAGTATTTTCAAATTTTTGCTTTTGAAAAGAACTCCATTTTATCAGGATAATTAAATGAACTTACTCCAGATGAAGCAGATGATCTCTTAAAATCCATTCCATCCCTGTATTCTGTGAAGAAAAGTTGGAAGGAAATAAATATATATGGAGCCAACTCAAAGAATGATATTCGGTTTTGAAATTATTAGTTTTTCATAAAATGTATTAGGTCAACAAAACTGGGGGGGTTTCTTGTAATGTCTAAATGGAACTTGAAAATTATTTCTTTTCTGAAAATGATTATCAAATGAAAGTTATGACATACTGCTCTAGAACAAATATTCAAAACATTCCAGCTCCAGAAAAGGGAGAAAAGCAGTTCCTTTCAATGTTTCCTCCAAACCAATGTCTAATGAGGGTTCTCATGGTTAGAGTCTGCTGCTAGGTTGTTTTTTACTGGGGCCTTCAAAAGTACATGACTTCTGGTTTTTTTGGATGTGGATGTACCAGAAGGTGTTTGTGTCAAAAGACTCTTGCTGCTTCAGGGCCTGTTACCATAAGCTTTTCTGGACAAAATTCATCTTAATGAACTAGAACATGAAGAGTTGCTCTGAACAGTTCCTGAATCTGATTCTTGCACGGTCCTGGTCCTATATATTTTAAATAAATTAGTCTTTAAGGAATTTCAATTTTCAGTGAGATATGTAACCTGACAGAATTCAGAGAATGACCTGTTGCTGAGGTATCAGACAAAGGGCATCAAAGCTGAAATCTTTAAGTAATCCACCAGGATGTTTATTTTTGCTGACAACACCCAGTTGATAAGAAACACTGTGGAGTCTCATTGTCATGGGAGGTATGTGATACCGAGATTCTGCATTTGATTGAGACAGATAGAAGTACATGCCTCTACGGAGGTATCCACATGTGGCCTATGGATCTAAGCTCCTATTACAGTCAACAGAGCTTAGAGTATCATTAAATGAGCCTAGGGTATGTTTCCACTAAGCCTGCAGTAGACATTTACAAGCAAGTCATTTGAAAGACTCGTCAGGTCTCAACTGTTCCCTTCCAATCTTTTTCACAAGCCTTAACTTTCACGTTAATAATACTTTTCTTTACTGCTATACTCATTGCATAAGGCAGATTTAAAAAGACTCTTTCTGAGTCTGGAGAGGCAAATTTTGTCCCTCAGTATTACTGACTTTTGCTGTCATTATTTGAGGTACAGCAACACCAAGAGTCTTAGCGAAAGTAAGTGGGCTTAATTCTGATAGTTGTTGGATTTGCATGCAGAAAAGGGAACCAATAAACTAAGATATCATTTAGGTTACCAGCCTTTAAATACGGAAGTCAGGAATATCTGAGAATTTCTAGCTCTCCTTATTTAAACATCCTTTTGCATGTATTTTAGATGAAAAACCCCCAAATAAAGTTGGGGGGAGGGGAATTATTTTAAATTAAGCTCCCCATAATTTCAATAAATAGATAGAAGACCTCCATCTGTAGACTCAGTCTTTTAAAGCTTGTACCTTGCCAGTGAGAGTAAAGGGACCTACTGATGACTTAAATGCACTTAGAATTGAGCCCACCTTGCACTCCTTGTTAAATCAGAACCTACTGGTGCAAGACTAGCTCTCTTGAGAAGTAAATGACAATGCATACCTTTACCATAATAACCCAGCATTGTGTGTTGCATACTCAGTCGGGAAGTGGGAGGCATGAATTTTAGGATCTCCTTGGCTTCAGGTGTTTAAAACCATCTCTCTAACATCCTAAGAGGATGGCTTGCCCTCCAGGCTAAAGAATATTCTTGTCAAAAGAATTTCCCAAGATTTTAGCCAGGTTATGTGGCTGAGCTAGTTATGTGAGGTCAGAAACAGGAGAATAAAAAGTAAAGTATGAATGTGATTAATGATAAAAAAAAGATAGGAAACATACCTAGAAATGTGCCAAAGAGTGTCCTGGTGCCAAAGCCTCAGACTGTTTCTGGTTTTTATACAGTAGCAGACCACGTTAAAATGCAAATACTTCCTTTTTTTTTGCTATCTACGCAAGGAGTCAAGGTGCCTAACAGTAGCTCCAGCCAAAGTGAAAAGTCTAATCTCTTATGTAATTTACAGCTTAAAAACTGACGATAAAGGTGCTGCAGCCCTTCTAAAATCGATTGTGTATCTGGGRGAGAAAGTAGCACCTCATTTGTCATTGTTCATTTCAATAAACTCAGAATTAGTCACACAATTTAGCCTCAAATTTCAATGTGTTCACTCATCATGGTTATGGCAGTAGTGGGTTTAGGGTATATTGGAACATATCTGATCACGTTACTTTAAAGTTTCCATTATAACCCTGTGAAACAACTACATATTCATTTTGCTTAACTTCTTAACCCCTTTGCTCACTGCAGCAAGCAGTGGAGAGCAGAGGGAGTTTTAATGCAGTGAAGTGGACTAAGCGAATCAGAACAGGATAAAGTGTTTCTTAGGATTCAGGAGGCTTTTTTCATGTGCTTGTGACCTTGGCAGATCTAGGAGGGCTTGCAATGGGGCTGTGTTTGCATGAGAAACTTCTTAGGTAGATCCAGAGATAAGTGGTAGTTTTACAGATCAGGAAGTTAATCAAGTCAGACTGAGAGCAATGTAGAATTGCACCACTAAGATTGTTCTGATCAGGAGACATAAACGAGACATTAGGATTTTTTTTTTTTTTTTTCCCCATGCAAAGAAAGATTTCCTGCAGTCTTTGCAAATATAGCACCGCTGAATTTGGTCTCCTAGCCAAACACAGGTATTTGCAGTTTACCCTGCTTAAATTCTCTTTGAAATGTCAAATAGATATTATATTCTTCAGTCTTGGGCTATTGAGAAATATTGCAGTACATCAACAGAGAGCCAGGAGATCCACATGCTAAGGTCACAGGTGAAAACTCTCATATCTGGGCTGTCGATTTGGAGCTGTAATCTTTGAGCTGCCTGCCTTTAATATAGTAGACTCACGATTAGCTCAGTTTATCTGGACAGTTGGCAGAATTCCCTCCACAGCCCAAGGAAAACCTCTGAGTTGCAGAAAAAATACCAGACCAGCTCCAAAGTGGAAAATAACTGCTTAGTTCAGAATACAGTAGGTAGCCATAGCTCGGACAGCTACAAAAGGAAAATTTGGTGTCCTGATCCTTGTACTAAATAGACTGCTTTTGTAAAGAGTTTCTTTTCATTTAAAGCTTATAAGTGGTTATTAAAATTACGTCATCCATGTATATCTTAAACATTTTAATATGTTTTATGTTACCTTCTTTTGTGAACATTTATTACTTGACAATGTGGAATGACACACTGTGTTTAAATACAGTGACTAGAAGAGCCACCATAATGTGGTCATTATTTTTCTCTTATGGTATGTATTGGTAAGTGTTCCCATTTTTTCCAAACTATTGTCTTTACTTTGCCATTATATGTCACGAAAATAGGAGTGTTAGGCAGCCCTGAACTTACTATGGAGAATAGAACATAGCGCATGCTTTTGATGCCAAAAATAGTCAGTGTAAGAAGCAAAGAGTAGCATCAAATGGAAATGAAAATCCAAATGCAAAGCTGCTCAGAAAATCTTTCACCAGATTCACATAGCTCAGTTTTAAAAAAACTGTGGATGGGGTCAGAAACCTGACATACCACATTCTCCATATTTTATTTTTCTTGTAGAAAACAAGGTAAGAAATTTCTAATATCTTCTGACTGAAAGTTCAGCCCAGCTCCTGGTGATCAAAGTTGTTCATACTACCATGTGAACTAATCGCCAGACAAACACCTCTGTGTCCAGAGTAGCAATTTGGGAATTAGAAATGCTAACCTCTTTTTGTCAGAGACACCCTTGGTCAAACACTTAACTTCTCTACCTTTCAATCTTCCCATCTCCAAAATAAAGCTAATCTTGCAAGGTTTGTAGGAACTGTAATGAATAACTGCAAATTGCTTTTAAAAATCTCAAATCAAAACTCAGCAAATTATTCTTATTATTAATATTACTAATAAACCTGAGGAGATAAGCTCATCTTTCACCTTGTCTGGAACCATAAAAGGCAAAATAGGACAGAACATTTTCAGGAGTGGTATTTAGCTGGATAAGGCTGAGAGCTGCACAAAATATTCTATCCAGCAGTAATTTAAGCGAAGTCAGAGTGCACTAAAAGAGCAAGTAAGTGTGGTAACAAGGTGACAATCTATAAGAGCCACTGTACTGTATTGAGACTGATATGTGGCATGGACAAGGCAAGGAGGAATATGAATAAAAATGTGTCCTACTGTGCCAAAGTTTCAATGTATTTTAGTTTTCAGCCCCACAAATATTTATCAGCCAGCATTGTGGGGTTATCTTAGCAAAGCAAGAAGCATGGCTTCTACTACATTATTCCTGGAAACATCATGTAACTTGATTTTCTTTTCTCAGTCACTTTTCTCTTGGATAATAATAAAAGGCACTGGCTAACCAAAGTGAGTTTGGTGGTTGTTTTCTGATTTCTAGTAAGAAAATACCCTCATCACAGATTCCAAATAAAGAAATTATAAATCATTTCTAATTTGAACTTCCCATGCTCTAAGCAATGTCTCCGTCTGCAAAGTCCAACAGTGATGCCCTCCTATTTTTAATCGTTTGGCAGAATGGTAAAAATGAATCCCAGGAGTTGAGTCCTCAGAACTCTGAATCAGCAAGGCCAATGTAATGCTTATKAGAGCAAAGAATTTGACTCAGAAAGTTAGGACATAAAACCTAATAATCCCAATATTAAAATTATTAATTGACACAATTCTTATTTAATTAGAAAAGTAAAAAAAAGTAATCTTTTGGACATGGTTCTTTTAGGGAGTTTGGGATGGCTATGTTTCAGTTAGTATTATCTCTTGAGTTTTGGTGGAGAGAGAGGGGTATCTCTGGAGGATAATCCCAATTTTAGAGTGGACAGACTCATCCTGTTGCTGTGCCTTCCTCTTTCCAAAAACTAGAAAGGGAGCATAGGATGATTAGGCTCCCATTTGAGGTTTCTCCATTATGTGTCTAAAGATAGATTGACCTTTATAAACAAGCAAATTTACTGCACTAATACAACAGAAGACATCTGGACTTTGAAGCACACATCATTTCAAAAATAGCATTGCTTCCTGGCGTACGTAGACTTAAGAAACAGCTATTAATAACTACCTTTTTTTTTTTCTTTTTCCCCCTGAACTATTTCAAATATCATCAGTACTAAGAAATGTTTCTCTCCAGCCATGTCAAAATGTGGAATCCAGCCTGATCAAATAATSATGAATTTATCATATAAAACATTTCCAGTCTTCTTCATCATGTGCCCTTCATGGGACTCAGCATTAATTAGGAGCATAAGGCTGGAGAAATTACCAGTGTCATCAAATCCAGATCCAATTATTGCAGACAACTACCTCATATGACCCTGTTGACAACTGTTCACATTCTGTCTCAAGGCAGTCAGATTTTCTTCTGCCATGCCTCTGATCAGAGGCTGTCCTAGAATTTTACTGCTCCAGTGTTTAGAAACTTTCTCTGAATTTCCAGCTTACATTTATTCTCAGGCTGACGTTCCTAGGTCTGTACYGTCCTATAACTAAAGGACTGCGTTCCTCTCCACTGTGAATTAGATGGGGTAGTCAGCTAAGGATCAGAATAGCTAGAGTTGAATTAATATGGACTGTGTTACACTAAATGTCACACGAGCTGAGCACAGCAATGTCCCTCCTGACATACAATTCTGACATGAATCTTTGCTTCTGGATTTACTATTCCCTTGTCCTTCTTTGCAGAATCAGATCCCTGATCCTTTGAAGATCCTGGGGAATATGTGACCAGATGTTTCTAACCCCCTTTCCACAGTAGTTTTCAAGCACTCCATGAACAGCGGCAAACACCGAGTTCGGTGTGTCAGCCTCTGGGACATGCTAAGTAGCACGTCAGAAAACTTCAAAGAAAACATGGTGCAAACTTTCATAAAGACAACCACTTTTGGTCACTGTTCCATATAGTGAGAGAGGGGGAGTTAAAAGAAAAACATCTTCTCCAGAAAAAAAGAAAAGCTGTGTCCTCTCCAGGAATATCTGCTACCCTCTCATACCTGCCTCTGCAGCTGCAGGTAGTAACAGAGAAGAAGAGTAGGGACACTTGAAGCCAGGCAACGAAGAGAATAAAAGAACTAAATATAGAAGGAAAATAATGTACTTCCCACAAGCATGGCAAGGGGCATCCTTTGTCTCCATTCCTTTCTGTGGTATTTAAATGGTTAAAGATGTACCACATCCCCTAATTAAGAGGGTTTCCTCAGTTCAGGTAACAGGAACTTGAGCTGTCCATAGTGATAGTCCTTTGTTTAACACCCTTGTGTTGGCCTGTTGTATGCGATGGTTTATCACAGCAAGGGGAATCTGGGGATGCGAGATGGGTCTGAATACCAGGAGCAATAGAAAACATAAATAAAACAAAATGTCATATTAAAGTGTCTGAGTTTTGAATTTTGCCGATTGCTTTTAGAAACAGAAAACAGACATATTTTCAGTCTTGCTTGGTTCAATGCCTATGCGATGATTGCACTGGAATAGCAGTTTTTAGTAATAGGCATGTTGAGGGATTTGTTTCATTTCTACCTGTTTTATTGTGTAAGGACCAAATTTAAATAGTATTTTTAGGGTTGCATTGTCAAGCACACAGAGCAATGTTTCTCAAGCATCATGATATCACATTTTATTATGTGAAAAATTCCCAGCTTGATCTGGGGATGTAGCAGGATCATGTAAGGAGGAGGCTGTGTCTCTGGGATTCACTGYAGCCTTTGAGGGAGGTAAAGTTTATCAGGAAAGGAACCATGGGAAAWCAGAGAGTGGCTTCCTCTCTAAGACAATTTGTGCTTGGATGTTTCTTTCTGGACAGGTTCACTTGTGGTCATGGCAAGTTGCTTCTTCTGTGATCCTTATTCCTTATATGTTCTTCATTTTATTCCTTATGTGTTCTTCATTTTATTCCTTATGTGTTCTTCATTTTCTGGGTGCTGAATTTTGAGACCCTGATTTGTGTATAAAACCCATGGCAGAATGACATAAAAACACTCAGGGTCTCATTGAGTGGTGCTCTAACTCTGATCCATCCTTCTCTTCTGAAGGCTGTAGGGTCAGGTGAACCTCAAACAAATTAACAAATTATCTCATAGGTGTGAAACTGAGAATCTGACAGATCCAAAACTCCTTACCACATTTCTATTTAAGTGGGTACTGGTGGATCAAACCTTTGTCCACTTCAGATTAGTTTTTACTCTTGACCTCACCAGAAGCAATATGGAACTAGCACTTATTTCTCTCATTCATTTTAAGCAGAAACTTCATCTGGAAGAAGGGGAAAAAAAATGACATTATTTTAAAAACTTTAGGCTTGGAGAAGCTGTACTTGAAAAAATGAATAGTCAGATAATTTTGGAGAAGCTCTGGCATGCAACATTTTTGTAAATAGATTACAAAAGTACTACAGAGGATTTGACATTATTAACACTAAAAATATTATGAGAATCTAATCCTGCAAGATGCTGAGTCTATGGGAACATGCAGCATTTGGCAGCTCTCAGGAAGCTCTCAATAACTCTTAGATTCAGGCTTAAAGTGTTGTGATCCTGAGTTGCCCATTAAAGATGCACTAAATKTTTCCACTAAGGGAAGTCCCAATTACGTGGTTTTATATAGAAAAAGGGAAAGTTAATGAATGGAAATGTAACAGCTCTGACGCTGCTGAAGCACTGAGCTGTCATTCTCATAACTTTCCCAGGGAGATAAATATGCTCTTTCCAGCTTCTCAGAAGTTGTTATTGCATCTGATTTACAGGCAGTATAAAGGTAGAGAGGGGGAAAATCAGTGGCAGCGTTTTGAGGTTTTTCATAATGAAAATTTTAGAAGCTTTTTTTAAATGAACAGTAGGGAAATACCATATTTTTATTAAAGAAGAAAACATGGATTATAAACTGGTTTGTATCTAATAAAACAGTCATGTTGGCTAATATGCCGGCATATCATGTCAGAAAATTCCTGAATTCAAAAGCAGTCTTAATTTCAACTCAAACTTTTGAGGTTCACAGCTGTCCTGTAGAACACTCTAAAACCACATGGTTTTTAGCCCTTCCTTTTGGAAAAGGGACCAAGATGCACTGAAGGGGGATAAGATTACAGGCTGAATTTAGGTAAATTGTTACCGGAGCACGTGCAATCTGTACCCTGTTTTAGTTATCTGTATTACAGTGAAAAKATTCACCTTCTGGAGGCTCCAGACTGGTTCAGTTGTCTACTGAAGAACTCGTTTAAGTTAGAAACCCAACTTTTATACTACTAGAGTGTATTAGATTAACGCTACTTATCCTGTCTGTTGTTTCCAYCATTTGTGTCTCTGCTTGTTTCCCTCTATTTTTGTATTCCTGGTAGCAGACACATAAGAGCTCCCCTGTTTCCCTCTACAGCTTTTTGCTACTACAATGATGGCAGCTGGCACTCTCCACTGAGATCAGAGCCCTGTTGTGCTAYGGGTTGCAGATGCTCTTTCTAAAAGGCAGCTTCAGCCCTAAGGACTGTCCTGTGTAAATACAGCAAGGAAGGATGGATGCAAAAATGACCATGGGTGGGCAGGTGAATTTGACATAATCCTCAGGCTGTCTGCTTGAGAATCAAATCTTAGTTTCTTGCTGTCAAACCCTGCATGCAACCCAATAAACCTTCACATCTCTGTGCATTTCCTGGTTTTAGTGTCATTTTGAAAGTGTGTTAGTAGTGATGCAAATGAATGCAAAGCCATAGTGAAAGACAAGAGGCAATTCATTAGGCCCCAGGCAGATAAAATCTGTACCCATCAAAGCAGGTAAATCCTCAATGTTGTGTTTAAATGTAGGTGTCTGCAGTGTAGGTTTGTCGCACCCCAAGTGTGCATGTCATCCTGGGCTCCCTGACACACGTGGAGAGGGAGTCCACATAGGTAGTGGGTGAAATTCATCTCGTCTTAAAAAAAGATGCTCATGTTTGTTGGGTTGAGTCACACCCTTATTTCCATTGACTCTACCAACTATAGAGTCTATTGCCTGTTAACTATAATGAGAACCTAAACGCTCAGCTTATATGGAGATGGCTGAATGGCACACCTCCAAAATAGAGAAGAAGCCATTTTTAGTTCCTTTTTGTGGGACTAAGCGGTATTCTACAGACCTTAGCATTTTCATCCATATGAGCTTCAGTGACTTCATTGCATGTGTTCAGCTGTTTTGTTTGATTTTATGGAGAAACTCAGTGATTTCACCTTCCTCATTTAGAAATTTCCCTCCCATCCCAAGTTCTCAGGTCACTTGATCGCTGACAGTTTTATGCCCTTTTACTTTCTTTGGGGGAGCAGCAGGTGGGGAGTGGGGAGAAGGAGGAGAGAAGATATGTAAGAAAAGGAGGTTGTTTTGTGCCATATTTTGCAGAGATCCCCAAATCAGAAAATGAAAGTGTTCAGGTTTTTACCATCTATAGCTCCCGAAATATTACAACTGCCTTCTGCAGAATGACCTGTTTGCAATACTTTGTTTCTGCAGACCCAGCAGCAGAGATGCAGCAAAAAGTTGGGAAAGGAAGCTATGCACAGCTACTCATTGTCTTTGTATTTCCAGTTACCACATTTTAGGCATCCAGTCTTGACACATAAAGGGAGAAACAATTACCAATACCTAAAGAAGTCAAGTGTTCAGCATCCTATGTTTGGTGAGTAACAAAGCCAGCATGCTTGGCAGGGAAATATGTTTATGGATCAGAGTGTGCTCTTGAAACACATAACGTTTCTCTCACACCATCATTGTTTGAAGTCTCTATCTTTGACAAAGAGATCAGAAAGAGTTCATAAAGGAAATCTCGATAAAAGAGGATAAACAGAGTGGTTTTCAGTAGGAAAGAAACAACATGTCTGCTTGTTGCTGTACATGGTAGAGCCCTTACAGATAAAACAACACAGATCAAAAGGGGGGAAAAAAACCCCAAAATTATAACTAAGCTACACCACAAGGCAATCTGCTTTAGAATTCCCCTATTTTTATCCTCAATTCATATCCTCTGTTAAAAGGTATCTGGTGATGATGTTAACACGCAACATGCCTTGAATCCTAACAGGCACAGTGGGTTAACTGAATGTATTTTCAGGTTTGTGTTTTTCCTTCCGAGCTTAAAATTTTCTACCTGCCCTGAGATGCCTTGCCTTGCAGCTACCTCTGGAAAGTATCAGCAATTACATAAAACCCAGAAACCATCCAAGCAACAGTAGATATATTAAAAGACTTATGGTTTACACCAAGGCTTTTTACAACAAACATTAATGCAACAAACAGAAACTGGCTATTCACTGGAGAAACTTAGTTTTTATAACAGATGGGATAATGCGTTGACCTTGGACATAGGAGTGAAATGAGCATATAGCGGTTTGCTTTTGTTGGGGAAAGACTACATGATTCCTATAAATGGACTAACAAGAACAGGTAACCTTGCAGCAAATTCTTGTGTTCCTTTGATTATTTTTTTATAAGACCATGAAGATGTTTTCACACCAAGTATCTTTTAATGTGAGAAATCAAGGTATGTTCTCAGGTATTTTCGAACAATGTTTCCCAGTATGATGTCCGTGAATACAAAATATTACTGTTTAATGTTAAATGAAGTACCCAACAAACAGACACAGTGAACAGTTTAAAGTCTTCTAAATAAAACTATAGATAAAAAATAGATGTCATAGATAAAGCAGAGAGAAAAGTGGTTTTCCCTGGAAAAAAAATTCTAACATCTGTCCCTGCTCTTGTTTCTACTATGCTTGAGAGAGGTTGAGGTAAGAACAAATAAAGTCACATCTTCCTTAAGGAACTTAAATAGTGCTTATTAATTTCATAACCTACCATTTCTCTTGTTTTAGTGTGTGAAAATAAAATATTTCCTAAAACAGCTTTTAATATTCCATGTGACTGTTGAAAAAGATGAAATGACTTCAAAAGCAATTATTTACCTGACCTATCTTTACCAAATATTTATAACTTCACAATAATTACTTCTTTCCCATTATTTGACTGCTTAATGATCTTGCCACCATGAATACATTCATCCTCTACAGTCTGCAGTGAGGTAAAGGAATCATCTTAGTCTTAAAGAAAGGTAAATTAAGGCAAAGCAAATGCAAGTGTCTTTCATGACATTAAGGAATTACTCAACCTGTCTGTGATTCTCACCCTCTGTTTAAACTGCAAATCTAACCTTCAGGTTGGAGCTGGGTTTGACTGTTTAGTTGAACCACCTCATCTACAGTTAATGTACTTTTAACGGGCACAAATCTAATGCACATATTTAAGAAACTATGAAATAGATTATCACCACATTCAGCGCATTTAAATTCAGTAAATGTCATAAGAAAACTGACTGTTTCAGTTTTTATAATGTAAGTACTACTTTACGTTTCACGAGGAAGTGTCCTTACACATACTTCATCCAAACAATGTGCCTGAATTACTGAATATACAATAAATAAAGAGCAATGTTTTATTTTTCGTTCAAGTAAAATAAATAAATAAATAAAATTGTTTGCTCTGTGAATAAAAAGATCCATCCTTAGGGATACAGTGTGGTTTTCACATAATTACGGCATTAGCCTGAAGGCAAAATGCTCAAATGTGGAAGATTTTGCCTCACATGAATTGTTTTACAGCATAAACACAGTTTCGGAAAGGTCCAGCCAACCATGTGGTCTGAGACTTAATTACTGAAACAGCTAGGCAGTCCCAGCTACTCAATTAAGGAGCTATTTTCCCTGGCCCAAAGAGAGCTTCTGTCTAAAACCGAAGGACTCCGTGTAAGCACTTCTTGAACAGCAGTGGATGTATATACCTTTCAGGAAAGAGAAGGCACCGTGGGAATACAGCGTAATAAGTAATAGCTCTTAGCGGGGTGGAACTAAGATATTAACTGTTAACTCCAATGGTGTGTTACACTGTGGAGACCCAGATGCTAAATCATATGGGAAGACATATGTTTTCTCTGATGAATTAGGTCTGCTCTCTAAAAGAAATAAACTCTGTTTCCTAACATTATATTAAAGATGCTAATGCATCTTGCACAAATGTGAGAAGTGCTCTGCTTTGGGAAGAATCTTGCTGCATACTTGTTCCCTGATGTTGCTATTATGTTCTTTATTATTGTGATGATTTATTGTTTGGTACTAAAGCCCTTTCCGTTAAAAACCTCCAGCCTCCACTGTGGGTAAGTGCTTTCTAACGGATTGATTTGGGGATTTCCTCAAATTAAAGTAAAAATAGAGAATACATCAAAGCCAAAATTAACATTTCCATACTTGACTATCTAATGGTTGACATGTGGAGCTGCAATTCTTCAGATGGGTCTCCAAGAGTGGAACTGTATTGAAAAATAGGTCCATATAGACAAAACATGTTCTTGAATAAAGTATTTCCAGGCAGAATCTCCCAGCAAAAGTGGAGCTGGCTGTCAAGGGAAATGACTAGGATTAGACAATTTCTCTTCACAGCCCATTTTGGGATTCACCCATTATTAGTTCTGACAAACCCTTTTTCTCCCCAGCTCCAGGGAAATTCAAAATTAGAGGCTGCTGCTTTGTTTGGTGCATTCAGGGAATTGTACCCTTCAAATCCACGTTAAGTGCTCATACATAATGTCAAGCCAAAAAATGAGAAAGCAAATGAACTGGTCCTTGAGGGAGAGCTGCAGATCCTATTTTTTCCATTCATTGATGATAGCCACAGATAAGCCACACACTCTGTGTTGGTGGATACCTAGGAGGGCTGTACCAACTCACAAGTACTTCCAGGTACAGATACTATTTAGGCTGTATGACTGTAGGTTCCTTAACCCTCTAGAAATTTTATCGACTTTGCATTTGGTTAGATGGGAATAGAACTGGGAATCTGGTCTGATTCAAAGAGCCACCTGTCAAAATTTCCAGGGCTAACTAGACTGGCTGTCTAAGGGTATGTTTGCAGTTTGAGGCTGTTGTTCGGGGCCTTACCATTGCCACATTTCATGCCTGTGCCAGGATGGTTTGTGAATAAAGAGCAATCTCCACCTTGCTCTGATTCTCATGCAAAGAAAGCCAAAAAAATGTGAACCATAAGAAAGCCACAGCATACAGTAATATTAATAATCAGTATCCAGTAATAATAATAATAATCAGCAAAATCATAGGGCCAGGATTGTGGCCCACATGGTACATGTCTTACAGCCTGGCAAGAGTGTTGGCTACTACAACAGTTGGTTAGCAGTGGGAGTAGGAATGCAAGAAACATGGAATGGAGGGCCAGATTTGCCAAAGGTTTCTGTGTGAGCTTGGGGAACTCTCTGAATCTTGTCACCCAGAGCAAATAGCATGTACTCAGATCTCATCTTCCCCTGTCCTTGACTGGCAAATCTTTCAGGCTAGCAATTGTGTTTTTGCACTGGCCCAGTACTCGGGGCTGGAAGGTATGGGAGTACACAGTACCTGGCATGGCACTGAAGTCAGTTCTGCTATTGCATATCTCCCTTTCACAAGTTTGATGAGCTTTTATTGTGGTACACTAGATGATACTTTTAAAAAGATTTATCTCATCTGCCTCAAGTGATGTACAAATGACTCTGAGCAATTTATCAAAGTTTCCTGTCTATGTAATGGAGATAGATAGATAGATAGATAGATAGATAGATAGATAACTACAGAAGTTTCTGTCGAAGAGGGGGGACCAACACAGGTTAATAGAATTTCATTAATAATGCTAAGGATGTTTTGGGAATGAAGGGGAGTATTTGTGGTGAAAAAGTCTTGTTCCCCCTTTTTCCTTGAGCTGTGCACGGATTTCTTGACCCGTGCTCACATAAAACAGTTGGATGTACACACACGTTTATTTAGCCAGTGACTAAATTAAGTAGTTTCTTCTTAGAGGGGAAGGGAAATATGTAGTGGATAAGTAGGCCCTTTAAGATTTAGTCTTTTTATCCTAATAATTATCCTATGTTTTGAATAATTTGGAGATCCAGGGACAGGACTAACCATATAAATACAGTAAGAATTGGGACTTGTCGCTTTCCTTTGCCCTTTGATTTTTGAAGGCTGCTGGGGTGCAACCATACGGACATCCTCTCAAAAGCTTTCAGCAATCTGGAGGTGCGGAGAGAGAGTGGGAGTGGACAGTGTAATGGAGGTGTCTCAAACGGTTCCACCAAAAATTAATTATTTCCACCTGCTGGGTAGAAAGACCTGGGTTTGAGTGCTTACGTGGCCTTGGGCACAGATATCTTCAGTGAACTCCCTCAACTAACACCACCAATTTTAAATTCAGGTTGAATTGAAGTGGGATTGTGTTGAAGCAAGAAAGCCTTCACACGTGTGTCTCTTGGACAATGCCATTGGCTTGCTGAAATCTCCCTCAGGCTCCCAGGAAGAAAACATCGCTCAGGACTATTTCTGAAATTGTGAAGTTTCCCTCATATGACGTTAAACTGCTGAAAGCATCACTGGAAATCCTTATACATAGGTGTTTCCATTACACACAGTTTTCAGTACTGTTTTCTGCTTCTCCATCTCATAGTTAAAATCGTTCTGACAAATCTGTCAGTCTCAGTCTTGTCAGAGGGATCAGTTCTGGAGCCATATTTAGTGCAACAGCAGGAGGGAGGGGAAGGAAATGCCTTTTCTCACTTGCTGTAGGATATTGTGAAACCCGAGGAGATGTGGTTGGTTTTGATAGGTGTCAGGACTGTGGAGCCATAGAACAAAGCTTTGCAGAGATCCAGAGGGTCATTTGGTTGGTCCCTTGCAGGCTCAACCAGACACAGGTCTTTCTGACAGACGTTTATCAATGCTTGTTACTCTTGAAATCACCCAAGGATAGGGGCTGCCTTTACACTCCTGAGGATAGACCATGTCTTCCAAAGCCTCGCTGTCCTTCCTATCATAAAGTTTCTCTAACATAAAATCAGGTGTAAAAGTTCCTTCCTGGAAAGTGTGTGCATTGCTTTCTACCTAYGGTGAAAACAGAACAGTTTATTCTCTTTCTCTCCATGGTGTCTTTTGCAAATCTGAAGCCTGTTTAATTATCTTTGACTAATTACACAGCCCAGATTATTATTGAATTTTTACTTCTAAAAAGACCTTTGATTTTTCCCTTGCTAAGCACACATAGAATTAGTCTGTGATACTGTATAATCCCATTGTGGGTACATTCATCCTTCCTGAYGTAGCCTCCTCTGCTTTCTTACAACTATTTGTCACACCTTAATTTGTCATGGCAGAACACAGCGGGGGGTCTGTGAATGCTTTTCAAATTATGTGATAATGTTTGGCTTGTCCCTCTTATGATATGCTTTAAGATTTGAGCTTCAAACACATCCCTGCCCACCAGTGCTTCTGTACTCAGCAGAAATTGCTGATTCTCTTGCATGGTCCTTGTTTGGACTCAGATGTGAACCCCAGCTTCCCCCAACAGAGACAGGAGCTTAAAGACAGTGTCTGGGTCTGCCCAGTGAGAGACATGGGAAGGAAGTAAAGATTTAATCTCTTTTTTACACTGTTGTATCACATAGGTTTAAAATACAGAGAATATCTCAATCTTGGTGCAGTCTATGCCATCAAGAAGATATTTGCAACCCCTCTACCCTGAGGGTTGTTGAAGACACTGCCTCCTTGTCCAAAGAAAGTGGAGAGGATGGGAGGAGATGGGTGCTTGGATACATTCCGCTTGTTAGTTTTGGGAATAGACTGAAATATCAAACTGTCCACAGGCTTGAGTGGTTTTTGTTGGGTTTTTTTTTTACTAATCTTTGATGGAGGTATCTTTCTACTTTGTCCCTTTGAAGCTCAAATTTTATCCTTGGGATACTTGAAAATATCAGTCTGCCCAAACTTGAATTCTAAATTTTTCTAAGAAAAAAACAATCTTTTTTTTCTTTTTAATATTGTGCAAAAGAGAGTATGTGCAGCAAAAGATAAATATTATTTCTTAATTTTCTCTCTTTAGAGATGATGCTGGGACCTAGGAATACCAGTGCACTTAGTGATCCACTTTTATACGGCAATATGTAGCAGACCATTCAGATCTTTTCCTATGAGAAAACTACATACTCACAATTTTCTTGGTAGACATAAACCTAAATAAATCACGTAATTGAAGATTTTCAAATCTTTTAAGGATACATGTGTTTTGTGGGGTTTTTTAATTTGTTTTTTGTTTGGTTGGTTGTTTGGTTTGGTGTGGGGTTTTTTTGCACTGGATTGAATTGCTGTTCAGAATTAAACTCAACTTGAGGTTAAGAAAAGGACACCCAGGTGTCCTTTATGATGAATAAAGTTACAAAAGGTAATAAATAAAACATGGCATCACTAACCACTGGAGACAGCTGGGGCTTTTATCTGCACTGTAATGAAATACTTAACCAGTGAACATATGTGATACTTGAAAAAGTGACCTTTGCTAAGCAACAGGATTTTTGTTCTCCCTTCTCTAGAAAAAATGAAACAGTGCTGTATAGAATCCTACAATGTTTGTGGTTTTATTAAAGCTTCTTTAGTTGTTTCTTACAATCTAATGCAATAGTGATGAAATACATAAGCGTGACAGCCTCAGAGACTGATGGCTCTGTTTACCTACACAGCTGGGAAAGCACCTCTATTGCACCGGACAAACCAACATGCTTTAGCTGTGTCCTGCAGGGCCCTTCTCTAGTGAAGAGAGACTAGTTCAGTCTACACTGTTTGTAGTTTTCTGTCTCCCTGAAGAAAGCACCAAGCCTACTGCCAGCAGGGTATTTTGATGAATGACCACTCATATTTGGATTAAACCCACCAAATGCATTTTATTTAGTGGAGCCAGCAGATAAATAATGAATTTTGGATACTACTAAACCAAGACAAATGAGAACAGATGACTTAGACCTGGAAAGTTATATAGCTCATCAATAGTCCCTTGGTACCACCTAGTGCCATCATCTACCAGTTGCTTTCACTAAAAAATAACTTTAGCAGAATAAGAACATTGCTGTATGTTGAAGAATGGGGGCAATAGAGAGTGGCAGCAGCATACTAGAAAGCAGTAACGATTTATGGAAATACCTTCAAGCTGCCAGCAGATGCTGAGAGTTATGGCTTATCAATGGTTCAGACTCTGCTCCATATACTGTTGGTGGTGATCCAGGAAGCCAGTGAAGTTGTCCATTACTGGTGCAGAGATCCGCACAGAATTTAAAAAAAAAAAAAAATCTTAAAGTTTATTAAAGATGGGATGTGGTGGTTCAGGATAAGTCTTGAAGATTGACATTCATCCCTTTGCCCAAAAGGCGTATTTTCAAAATACCAATGAATGCAGTAACCAAAACCACTAGACCCTTTAACTTCATACCGGTTCGGGTTACCTTGGTGTGTTTATCTGCTGTGCCTGTTGAAGTGAAATATTGCACTGCATCATTGAGGAATCATGCTGGGCTCTCTCATTTTGCAGCTTCCTCTGTTGATTTTGCATCTGTTGTCACATTCTGCAATGCTCTTGCTGCCAGTTTCCGCCTTACCCTGTCCTTTCTGTGCCAGGCATTTGTGCTCCATGAAAAGTCTAGCTTTTGAGGATACACAGCTTCATTTCCCTTCTTTCTTTTCTTATCAGCAGTGAAATAGTTCAAAATGTCAACAATACATCAAGGTATTGATGTAAATACATCAATAGTCAGTCAACATCTCCTTGAAGTGAATGGGACAATTTATGTTCTTCTAAGGCAGTTTTCCATGACTCTGCAGACTCAGGTGTTCTCTCCTTGTTTGGGGGATCTTGGCCTAGATGAAGAAGAAGATGACAAGTCCAGAGTGACAAGTCCACCCTGTGATACCTTTTCTGATTCAAACAATAATCCAGCACCTTAGAAGTTTAAAAACAATCTTGGTCTTCATCTTTTTTCTCCCTGAAGGGTGCCTTTTTTTCCTCATAAACCTCTAGTTCTYTTAAAGGAGGTATGATACTGACCTCAGGCAGCAATGATTACCTAAATATATATGTCTCTAACCAGCAGTAGAAATACGACAAATGAGTATCAGTTGAAACCATAATCCCCCAGCCTCCCCTGGGATATACCAGCTTTCTTAATGTGAGAAACAATAACCATTCTAGTCCTGAGAGAGTTGAAGATAAATGACTCTCTACTGTTGATATTTTGATCTATAGGACAAATGTGGTGTTTCTATTGAGAGTGCTTATATAAAGCCAGCTGAAACCCATAGGCTGTCTTCTGTGTAGGTAAATCCACCTGATTTCACTAGTAGAGAAAAGCAGAAATATGTTTTTAAATCACGACTTCACTGAGGCTCAAAAAGGACCTACTTTTTTCTTCTTTTTTTTCTTTCTAGCTTTTTTTTTTTYCCCCCTATTTTCTTTAAATAAAGGACCACCTAATGAGTGGAACAATACTTGGAAAGTCAGGTTACAAAATTCACAGCTTTCTCTTAAACTGTCCTTTTGACAGGCACATACAAAGGCTCAGAAGGCCAAAGATGTTCTTTAAGGCCAACAAAATATTTTAGTAGGAAAAAAAAAGACACATGTAAAGAGAGAGATTCTAATGGATCTCAGAGAGAGAATTACAGTAATATTTCCCAGTATTTCCAGTAATATTGCCATTTTTTCCTTTAGCTTTCAGACTGTATTGTCATACTCCGTGATGTAATATCATTATATCATATAAAGACTATACATCTTACTTTACATACTTACTATACATACTTACTTTAATTAACCCAGACAACTCATTTCTGTCTGATGGCAAGTTTCTTGGTGGCTAGAATAGTGTCAAAAAAAGAGGGTTCTTATCCTGAACAGAGCATCATGACATTACTGATACACTTCTGTTGTGGTTCAACCCCAGTCAGCAACTAAGCACCGCACAGCCGCTCACTCACTCCCCCCATGGTGGGATGGGGGGGAATTGGAAGAGTAAAAGTAAGAAAACTCATGGGCGGAGATAAAGACAGTTTAATAAGTAAAGCAAAAGCCACACACACAARCAAAGCAAAACAAGGAATTCMTTCACTACTTCCCATCGGCAGGCAGGTGTTCRGCCATCTCCAGGAAAGCAGGGCWCCATCAYRYRTAACAGTTACTTGGGAAGACAAACACCATCACTCCGAACATCCCCCCTTCCTTCTTCTTCCCCCAGCTTTATATGCTGAGCATGACGTCACATRGTGTGGAATATCCCTTTGGTYAGTTGGGGTCAGCTGTCCCAGCTGTGTCCYCTCCCAACTTCTTGTGCACCCCCAGCCTCCTCGCTGGACAAAATCTATGAAAGAAAAATCCATCCAACCCTACACAAAAACAGACCCTCTGGACCAGGAAGCCAATGGAGGCTGAGATAGTACTCTGGGAAGTTATCAATCATCCCTGCTTGCCCCCCTCTTGTAATCCTCCATGGACATACACTGGTGGGCACTGTTGGACAAACGATATTAAGTGGAGATTGCTGTGTCCCAACGTGATTGTTCTTACATTCTTGCCTTTATATTCATATGGGACATCCTCTATGTCTTTTGTTATTCCCATCCCAAAGACAAGCAGACTTCTAAAGAAAGTTTCTGAGTACCAGAAATGCCAAATTGTTTAAGCAAAAATTTAATTGAGAACTTAGTTCATCCCCGGTACCTTAGTTCATCCTAGGTACCTAATGTGATATTGATGGAAAGAGAGAACGTATCTTCTACAGAGGACAATTCCTCCTCTCCTGTATGCCCTTTAGAGCTGCTGACTTTGACTAAAAGGGTTTCCCATGACAACTAAACCACTAAGCCAGATACCCTGTGATGGATGCACTTGACCCCTTAACCAAACTAGCAGTAGTTTGGTACAGGCTCCAAAGGAGGCAAAGGCCTCAGCCGTAGCCAGGCTGTGAACTGCTCTAGTTCCAATCTGTTCTCTGAAAACCCACAAAGGAGCAGGGTGACACAGTGAGCATTGATGCATATGAGCTTGGATCGCTAATCGTGCAATTAACACATGAATAGTGGGTGGCTTTTCCAAGACTCATTAATCAAGGTACAAAGAAAGTTGTGGGTGCAAGGAGTCTCATGCCTACCTTTCCATCACATGTAATTTGACTACGAGCCAACCACTTTATCCCATAAATATGACAGCCTCGGTGAGCCTTCTTTGAGCTTTCCCTGCTAGGCAGCGTGGCTGCATGGCAGTGATCTTCCCTTGAGCTGGGACACCTCCCAAGATTGCTCCTCAAGGCAGAGAGACCTTTTACCAATGKCAGATCTTTGGTAAGTGACCAATATCACACATAACCTTGTAGTATGGTAACTTTGATCTTGTCTTGGTAACTTTGATCGAATGCTGAACTGATGTTAATGAAACATTACATAAATTTTGCATATATGATCCCTTAGACATAAACTGTTGACCAAATCTGAGACTGGGTTTGGACCTAGCCGCACCTAGACTCCATCAGGAGTTTAGAAAGCAAGGGGGTCCACTCTGAACCTCATGACTCAACAGGAGGCTCCTCCTTATCCTTTTGCGTCCCCGATCTCTCTGTGAATCATTCCACCTCGAGTATAACTCAATTTTCCTTTGTATGTTTCTTCCATGCAGTAATTAATAGAGTGAACCTTGCTATCGAACTTTGTTAAGTCATACTTTTACAACATCATATTAAAAMAGCTTTTGCTAAGACCTTTGGCGGTGATTCTTTAAGCGATCTAAATCACTCTTCCGTGACATACCACACACAGATGTGGCAACACTGAGCCTAAGTGCTTCCCTCAGTCGGGACCTGTAGAAATAAATTGAAGTGCAGTATTAGGCAACGTCAACACTGAGGAAATAGTGCATCTTGCCTCGTGAAAATCCATAGGTACTTTCTGTGACAAAAAAAAAAAAGAAAAGCATCTTGACGTTCCCTGCATAAATGTCACATCCCTTTGCAAACACAGTTGATAGGTCTTCTTGCCATCAAAAAAATACCAAAAGTATGTGGATACTGGGAACAATCTAAACACTGCAGTGTGTTGCAGTCTCTGGATTACAACATAGGAGTTTTCAAACACCTTCTTACCACTCCACATCCTTTTGTACTTTCTGGTTATCACTCATACCCTTGATATATCTTTTTGACCTAGGAAACAGGTCAAAGGGCTTCAGTGCTGGAAAGTGGCACTTCTGAAGAGGAATGAAAAAGATTGTCTTTACCCACCTTATGGAAGAGTTGACCACTTGTCTGCCGTCTTTGGGGAACAGAAGCATGACAACAAAACTACCGCCAGACTAGCTACAATACTGGCAAGTTGAAGCAGACCAACTTTYGTCAGGGATTTTTTTAAGTGAAGGAATTTAGTCTCTGAAATAATTTACCATGTTGGATTAGCCACTTTCAGAGAGTTTAAAATCCAGTTCAGTATCAGTGAGAGCACCCCARGACACAGCTTGCTGAGAAGCAGCACACCTCTTGTCAGGCCCTGGGAAAGCCTACAGCATAAAGAAAACAAGTACAGTCTCTGTGTTACAGTTCCCAAGTTCTCAGAAACTGGAAGCCACAACAAACGCAACACGATGGAGGAGGTGTGTCATTTTGGGATACTGCAACTGGCTTTTCACTGAGTGCATTGCATACCCCAGCAAACAGATTTAAAGGAGCAAAGCAAGGAGAAGAGACATCATATTTTCACAGTGGCACACATTACATTTTTCTTGTGAACTATATTTTTAGTGCCCTCCTATCCCATTTCACTTCTCACTCACATCTCTCCCTCGCCAAATTTCTGATCCTTGCTCATTTGGGGTCAATTTATCCTGTAGAGTTCTGCCTCCAACATCCGAACTTTATAACATCTTCCTTTCTAGATTTTCCCTCTGTGAAGCTCAGATGTCAAGGTTTGTTAAGCAGCAAAATTGACAGGGACTTTAACAGTTGGCTCAGTTTTGTGGTAGGTCTCATCTCAGGGATTTTATAAATGTCCATTAAAATAAAAGAGAAAAAAAAAAAATTGCTAAGAGAAAGAGAAGTGTTCTTTACAAAACTTTATTTTATAAAACTACTGTAGCACAGCATTGGTTACATATAATGCAAAAACAGTGAGGCTAAGCTAGTAATGGAGTTTATAGGGCAAATTAGGTCTTCATTATACACAATCAATAGCTGTGTGGTCAAGGAAGAAACACTAAAGGACTTTCACCAACACTGCTGAGACTTTTGTGGCTTACCAACTAAATTACCTCTCTTTCTCCTAACCTCATGACTCACTCCATGCGTTTACCTCACCTGCAATCATCCCTTCAGACCTGCTGACATGGCCCAGCCAGTTCCCCTGGTTTGTATTTTATATTATACTTATTGGCTGTGATAGAGACCAATAAGAGACCATTCTCCCACTCCCAACCTCCTGCCTCCATGTAACTTATAATTGGGTTGTGGTTGGGGAACATTAACTCTCCAAAGGTGTATGGAAATATTTTCTCTGAGTGGTGATCTGGGAGATTTTATTGTCATGATTACCATCTTGCTTTTCTATTCTTAGCTCCAGTTCTTGATTTTAGTGCCTGCCATATCTCAAGAGGTTTTACAGAGAAAGAAGTAATTTTCTGGAGAAGAATGTGAAAGTTTCCATGTGGTAGAAAATATGAAAAGGGAGCGTGGTCAAGTGAATAACAAATCAGGGTATGAATCAAAGACTGCTAAAACCGTGAGGAACATTATTATTAACTGCAGGGGCTTTGGGTCCTGGGAGGCAGACTGTATCTTATAATGCCACTGTTTAGTGTAGGGGGCAAAAATGTATAAATATTACAGTTGTTTGTGGAGAACTATGTTTAATAATATGTGGGAGGGACTCCTGAGTGCAGGAAAGCAGCATATTTCTCAGTTCTTCTCTAACGTGTTTTGGCCCTCTAGTTATAAAGGTGTTTATTGGGAGATTGAATACAAACCCTAAGTCCTTTAGTATCAACACAGTCTGAGTCCAAACCAAACAATCCATAAATCACCAGCAAGACTTTACTCCTGATCAAGTCAGGAATTAATAAGATCAGAAGCCAGGGCCAGGATTGCCTCTCTTGGCTGCATGTAAGGAGAAAGCTCTGCTCCCAAAATGGGCATCTGTGTTCTTGGTTGGACAGATCAAATCACTAATTATACTAGCACAAGCTTGGGGGAAATCCATGGGAGTGTGTGAAGAGGGAAAAAGTTTCAGTGCTGTGGACAGGCTGGTAGAAGGGAGAAAAAGTGACTGTTGAATAATACCCTTTTCCAGAGAGATGACTTTTCAAACCTTTCCAAACCTCCTCCCCACTCCAAACCTCACTGGATCATGTTCCAAACTCTTATCTCCTCTCTCCGTCCCCCCTCTGCAGTTTTACCTCTATTTCTTGGAGGCCTGGCACCATCTCCACATCCTTTCCCTGGTATTCCACCAGCTCATACACACACATATGGTGCCTTTAAGGGCTGGAAATGAGAATGAGGATCCCAGGAGGTGTCAGGCAGGTATTCTGCCTTTTGGGGCCCCTCATAGCTATCTTTTTGCCACAACTGAAAGAACAATGCACTTTCTGATTCAATTACAAACTATTTCCCCACGCCAGTAAATTTGAGGAAAAAGAGAGAAGAAACCCACACACACTACTTAGCAGTGAAGCAGGAAAAAAACTAGTTTATAGGTAATGATTCACCAGTTGTGGAGAATAACAGCATACTATGGTGATATGAGCTGCGATGTGGCTTTTTGGTGCTTGGATGCTGTCCTTCAGCCTTTGGAAACTGCCCTTGCCCTTTAGAAGAAGGTAAAATCCAAGCCTTGATGAACGCTGTAGTTAGGATAAAGGCAGAAATGTTTACCTCAGATAGGAAGCCGACAAATGTGAAATGATCCTTCCTTTCACCATGATTGTACTTCAGCTTCTTATACAAGAGAAATCTTGAAGAAGATTTTTTAGCCTGGGGACACTACATAGATGTTGAAGAGTGGTTATTGGCAGGCAGGAGGGTATGATACACCTCAGGCATGTTTTAAAGCACAGACTGGTTGGTGATACTTGCTGTCATTTCTTAGTAAGATCAATGATCAGACACTGACTTCTATTCATATGGGGCCAAACTTGGTCTTGTTTACACCTGGGGCAAAACTGGCTTGGAAGAACCAGACACATTAACCAAAGAATTAACAGCAGTTTCCACCCCAAACTCCCTTTTATCTGGCTCCAATCATGGAAAAAATTAAAACTGTTTGTCCTTACTAGATATTGATAAAAACTCAGTTCTCTGCAGCCAATGTTCAATTTTCTCCACATAGATGTATCTGCCATCTCAGAATTATCCCAGTAAGTCTTTTCATACCATCCAGTACCAGAGTTTTGTGACCGTACTCCATGGATATAACTTCTCTGACATCGTCTACTGCAAAGTTCTTCACAACAAAATTTTCTGATTTTGAGTAATATATAAAGCCATTTATGAATCCTCTAATTGCCTTAAGGAATGGAGAGTGACTTTTCTTCAGTCTTTGCATTGTGCTTGCATTTTCTCCTTTGGGGATCATAAATATTGCAAGAACCTGGAAGCATTTGCAAAGGTTGCCGCCTTCTGCCTTGCCTGGTTACCTCTGTGGAGTATTTTATTTGGTCCTATGTCAAATGAAGATACAGGCTCAGAAGGTTAGTAACACTTAAAAACATAGGAAAGATCAATATGGGATTTGGAAAAGTGGGAAGAAACAGCCCTGATGAAACTTTATAGCCCACCAGAGAGAGGTTTTGTATCGGAGCATTGTGAAGGGAAACTCAGCCTAGACTCACCCCACCTAACTGAGGCTCTAAATTTTGAACACAGCAACCCTTGGGAAACATAAGCATCTCTAGAGGGTAGCACAGCCCATCCCAAGATCTCTTTCCACTGACTGTAAAAGGAGCTGAAAGTGGTTGTGCTCGTTTTTTAGATGCTTAAAGTAAGATGAGGAAAATCTGGGTGCAGCAGCGAATCCAACTTACCAGTAAAGAAAACGAGCTCTAAAACCATCTTGTAGATTGAAGAATTGCCGRGTCTGTGCTCTGAATGTGCAGGACTAGAAGATCCTGGCACAGGCTTTCTAGCACTTAGCATTGCTGCTGAGCATGTCAGAAACACCYCAGTGGAGACATAAAGCAAGGAAAGAAAAGGCAAAGGACGATTCAATCACAGACTTGTCTGGTGTTTTCCTACCTGCTGCTATCAGAAGTGTTAGTCATCACTGCATGCTTCTGTGTTCTGCTAACTGCCTGTTTGCCATGCATTACAAAAGCTGTTCCAGTATGTCAACATACTCCAYGGGGTTCTTTTTTTTCTGTTGTTTCTTTATCTAGTGTGACAGCAAGCTGGCTACTAGGAAGTTAGTACCACAGCTAGACAGACGAGTGCAGTAATCACTCCTGGGGTCCTTTTCTCAGCGAACACCTTTCATGATCTCACGTTCATGCTTTATCTTCAGCCAGCATCAGCCAGACCAGAGTCCCCTATGCTCTCCAGCTTGTCTCTATGTGTGCTTCCTTCCTGCTCCATGGTTAATGTCGTGCAGTGATGTTACTACACACAGCATGAAAGCAGCCTATGCTGCTCACACAACMACATTCACACCCTGTATAGTCTGCAAGCCACGCTCTCAAGCACACCTCCCATCTATTCTGCCCGACACACAGTGTTGAGTAGTTGTTCTGGGAGTAACACACAATGACCTTATGCATGCACTGTCCCAACAGGTTTCCCTCAGGTCATCTCTGCCAAAATTTTTCTTTGCTCTCTCATGTTGGCATCTTTCTCTTCAAAGAAATTTCTCATGCCTTCTCTCCAACAGCTCTGCATGTTATCTTGCCCATTTTGTTATGCTCAATACACATCTTCTTCCTCTGATAGTAGTGTCTCATACAATGCCCAAGTTTATTCAGTGGATGTCTGCTGCAGAGTCTTTCATTCATGTCTACAAGCTCTGTGAAGAAAGGAGGGAAAAGGAGGCTCCACCTTTGCCTGTCATGAACTTTTTGGCTTTTTCCCCTGGAAAAAAAGAGACCCAGCACAGGGATTATTCACTATAGCCTACTGTACTGGTGTTATTCCTGAGCGGGGAGAGATTATGTTAGGTTGTCAAAGGGAGCAAAGCAACCAGGGAGAAGTTGCAGTAAGAAAATTGAAAATTCAAGAAAAACATTTTTAGAAGTGATTTCAACTAGGGTGTTGAGGAATTTCCTCAGGGATTTGGTGAGGCTCCCTCACTGGACATGCTTGCTCTTTTAACTTTTACTGAGTGGTCTTGGAAAAGAAAGAAAAGAAAGAGAAGAAAGAGAAGAAAGAAAAGAAAAGAGAAGAGGAGAGAAGAGAAGAGAAAGAAAAGAAGAGAAAAAGAAAAAAAAGAAAGGGAAAGAGAGAAAGAAAGAAAGGGAAAGAAAGAGAGAAAGAAAGAAAAAGAATGAGGAAGGAAGGGAGGAAGGGAGGAAGGAAGGAAGGAAGGAAAAAATAATCTCTAGCGAAGTTAGTAGAGTAAATCTTCTAAATATTCATTTTCCTACAGATTTTCCTAAAACCTCACCACAGGGGCTTCCTTGCCCTGTTTATATCGACCAAAAAGCCTAACATGTTCACCTTGGTGATAGGTCTTTATTTAATTTATACATGTGACTATAGTTGCTAGCTATGATAGTTAGGGATTTTGGCGTTGGTCATAACTCTATTTCACTGGAACAAAGGTCACAAAGCAGCAATGACCTATCTTCTTTCCTAAATGGCATCTGATGCTGTTAAAACGGACATCCCAGTTACTGAGCATCCAAGGATCAGGAATCCCTGACTTCTATTGGGAAACTCATCAATTTCCGCCATTGCTGTGTATAATCATCAACCAAATTACCACTCATCATCATATGTTTTATTCATCTGCTTTCCATGGCAAGGTAAGGTGGAGTTGGTCCACTGTCCAAAGCAAATGATAAATTCTAGAATGCTTAATACAAAGAAGCCACCAATTAAACTACCTTATTACATTTTACTAAGCTGCTCCAGACCAATTATAACCATATTTCTTTGCGGTATAATTAGGTTCAACTCAGTTCCACAGTGTGGAAGCCTATAATGAGTGAACACATGAGAAATGTGGTTCAGACTCCATGTGAGGGATCATTAACATGCTCTGGGCTGCTGCTTTGGAAGAGGCTGCACCTAATTATGTGGGTTAATGCACTTAAACTAAATGGATGAATTGTAGCCATTTTCAGTGTTTCAAGGCCCCTTAGACTGACAGAACTGTAGATTAATAAGTTGTTAGAGAGTGATCTGTTGACCTGTCCCTTCGTTCTTCACTTTCACTCCATATACTCTTAGAGGCATGAAATGCTAAAGTGGAGAAATGTGCCAATCACTGCCATTTCARTTTTGTTGCTCTCTCTGGCACTTGCCTAAGAAATGATCACAATTGGTGAACAGCAAAATACAATGCCTGATATGTCCAATAACTTCAGCTGACTTTGGATGAAAACGCACCATGCACAGGAGATAACAGATGCCTTGCTAGCACAAAACAGCTTAGATAACAGACTGAACTCCCTTCAGCTAGCAGTGGCTGTCTAAAAGTCAGGTATATAGTCTAAAGCTAGTGTTTAGGATATCCCTTTAGCCAACTGAAATTGTAAAAGTCAGTCAGTCATGCAGGCTAGGCAAGTTATCCCAGTACAAAATAAAAGGCCAACTCAGCTGGGACTATTCACAATGGCAAAGAGACAACTTAGGGGGTACATAACAGAGGCTGCAAAATCATGATGGGATGGAAAGGGTGTATTGAGAAAGATTGTTAACCGCCTTTTTTGACGGAAGGAAAAAAGGGATATCAAATTATAGCAGTAGGAGCCAAGTTCAACCCCCCCGCAAGGAAAGGGGGTTTTGTAGTTTGATTTTTTTCTCAGTTGGTAGTAGACCTTTGAAACTCCTTTGCAAGCCACAACATCAGCAGGAAATCCCCTTAATGGAAAAATTAAGAATGGAGACTGAGAGATTATTAGGGAGGAAGGATTGATCATAGGTACTTCTTCTGTCTCCTAGGTGCTTGTTTATGGCCAGTGTTGGAGGCAGAATACCAGGTGATATGGACTGTTGAGATGAGTCAGTAGAACTGTTATGTCCTACCTTGTGGGGATTAAGACATAGAATGCTCCTCAGGACTTCCTCCTGGTTAGCTCAAGCAGCCATCTTCCCAGCACAGTAGATTTATATATCCCGTAAAAGTTTTCACATGTATCGTGAAAGGAGCCAAAAGGTCAAAAACATTGTTGAACAGTAGATGGTATGTACAACACTATCAGTTTTGATACCTATATCCTTTTGTAGACCTAGCTTTGGGGAACCATCCCCATTTGCAAAGACCTCAGATCTGAGAAGTTTCACTGGCTTCTGAATGGCTTGTCTAAGTGACAGCAAGAGACATGCCAAATAGGCTTGTTTTCTCACGTTCGCACTTGTCCTTAAGGCACTAGAGACAAAAACTGCTTCCTATTCCACTCCTGAGTAAGAGGACCTGACAACTTAATAATTGAATTGGGTACTTAGCTCACTATGTTTCTCATGTGCCTCTTTTTAGTTTATTTTGTCAGGATCTTTTTAACTTTTCTTCCACTGTTGCCAGCGTACACTAGCTCCTCATAATGCCCATGAAAAAAGGTTTTATTAGAATTTTCCCCTCTCATATCCCTTCTCATATTAACCCCCCGGCCCATGGTGGCTTGCAGGACCTGCCCAAATTGAACTGCCTGCTGTTGGAAAGCTTTGAGCTCCATGTCTCTGTGATATTGTAAAGAAGAAAAAACTAAGCCAGTGTGCACACTCGGTATTTTCATCCAAAGCATCAACAGCATAAACAGCTGTTTAATGGCTTTGTTAGATATACTTGTCATGAGGAAGGTGAAGGCAAATGTGTCCATGGAGTGAAGCATTCAAAAACGTATCTTCAGTTGCAGTTGCAGTTGCAGTTGCAACTGAAGGTGTAGTCAACATTGCAGTCAACAGCTCAATGACCAAATGGAGATCAGTAACAAGTGGTGTCCCTCAGGGGTCCATATTGGGACTGGTACTGTTCAATGTCTTTATTAATGACATAGACATAGCGGGATTGAGTGCACTCTTCAGCAAGTTTGTGRATGACACAAAACAGTGGTGCAGCTGATATGCTAGAGGGAAGGGATGCCATCCAGAGGGACCTTGACAGGCTTGAGGCATAGGCCAATGTGAACTTCATGAAGTTCAACAAGGCCAAGTGCAAAGTCCCGCACCTGGGTCGGGACAATTACCAGTATCAGTACAGGCTGGGTGATGATTGGATTGAGAGCAGCCCTGCCAAGAAGGACTTGGGGATACTGGTGAATGAAAAATTGGACATGAGCCRGCAATGTGCACTTGCAGCTCAGAAAGTCAATTGTATCCTGGGCTGCGTCAAAAGAAGCATGGCCAGCAGGTCGAGGGAGGTGATTCTCCCCCTCTGCTCTCATGAAACTCTACCTGCAGTACTGCATCCAGCTCTCAGGTCCCCGGCACAAGGAAGACATGGACCTGTTAGAGCGGGTCCAGAGGAGGGCCACGAAAATTGTCAGAGGGCTGGAATGCCTCTCCTACGAAAAAAGGCTGAGAGAGTTGGGGTTGTTCAGCCTGGAGAAGAGAAGGCTCCAGGGACAGCTTCTTGTGGCCTTTCAATATATAAAGGGAGCTTATAAGAAAGATGGAGAGACACATTTACCAGAGCCTGTAGTGACAAGACAAGGGGTAACAGTTTGCAAGTAAAAGAGGACAGATTTAGATTAGAAATAAGGAAGGATTTTTTTATGATGAGGCCGGTGAGACACTGGAACAGGTTACCCAGAGAAGTTGTGGATGCCCCATCATTGGAAGTGTTCAAGGTCAGGTTGGATGGGCTTTGAGCAACCTGATCTAGTGAAAGATGTCCCTGCCCATGGCAAGGGGATTGGACTAGATAACCTTTAAAGGTCCCTTCCAACCCAAACCATTCTCTGTTTCTATGATTCAGCATGAATGTACTGTTTTATAGCAACCTCATGGAATGGTGTTTTTTTGCAATAGCAGTTGCCATTATAACCAAGTCTATAATACACAACAGGGGGGAGTATGTCTATGTTGCCACATGGAGATTTCATGCTCGCTCTAAGCCAGGCAACCTCTATAGTTTCAGCAGAGAAATACTTCACCTGGGTCATCGGTGCCAAATCCATCTGCTGTGTAAGCTGGCTCATTGAAAGCTCCATCAGTCTGTCTCTGCACTGCATCATACTAATGAGGTAATCACTGAGCTTCTAATGAATGGGATTAGCAAATGGGCAAGGATTGTTTATTCTGGAACCCTTGTTCAAATGCAACTCGAGGCTCTCAAAATAGTTGCTTGCAATCAGCTACGAGCTGGGTTCGTTTCAGCTCTTACTAACTAGATGAAAATCATTTTCATCACTATAGGATTTGCCAAATTTGCTGACAGGGGCAGCCTGCAGTTTTGTAGTGGATATAAGTAGGGAGCTCTATTTCAGAAGCAAACTCTCTGTAGTAAGGTAAAGCAGTAGGTATCATAATTTGTAATTTCATGCCAGTACTAAGCTTGGTTGGAAAAAAGAGTAATGTTCTATTAATTAGCTTTTCTTAATAGCAACTAATGAATATTTAATATTACATTTAATGATCCAGTTATGTATATTTTGTAGGATAGATCTAGAGAAAAACCACCAGAAACTCTGACTTTTGTTTCTTTGCCAAACCTAACTGCATTGATTTAAGAAGTTTTACAGTTTTGACCCTGAATAAGCTTAAGCACCTACAAGATTTCTCTGAGCATTTTCTGTGCTCAACCTTTACTGAYGAAAGACTGTGTCAGCTTTTTGGAAAGGAAGCATGTAATTGAAATCAGTGCAGGTGAGAATCTAGTTTAATATTGGTTATTCTTTTCTAAACCTTCACAGTAACCAAAAATACATAACATATAAAGGTAGCTGATTTTTTTTTTTTTTTCTGGTGCTAAACATTTTTGTCAAAAGATGTAACTTTTCATGAAGAATAAAAACCAAATCATTTTGTGAAATTCTCTTCAATACTTCCTATGACATTTTAATTAAAACCAATTTTGAAATGCTTTATTTACTGGAGGAAAACTGCATTTATAGTACACGACACATTTAAAGAAGAATTTAAACGACATTTTCAATCATGTTTTCAGCAGAAAATATTGTGGGTGAAAATGGAACAAAATCCCAAATGCTGGTTGCATTGAAACCTATGAAATGAAATCTAATACAAAATTTGACATTTTTCATGAGATGCCTTGCTTGATCTTTTTAATAGATTAAAGGTCTTTTCCTTTTAAAAAATTGGTAACAATATGTCTTAATGTTTATTTGTCCTGCTCTTTCACTAGTGTTTCTCATAAATAAATGGGATCAAATAAGCATCTAATTGATGTGTTTGTAAATGGCACATATAATTCTGAAATTGCTTGGCTCAGATCTGGCAGAGCAAATTCTAAAGCAGCAGTGCACAGTATGAGAATCTGAGCTAGATTATTTTTAAAATGTACAAAAACAACAACAAAAAAGAATCAAACAAAACACGTTGACTTTCATGGTTTTAAATGAGCAGAACTGGAAATCAGGAGCATGTTAAAAACACAAACAATAAAGATGAATTAACAACTACGTATCTTACAGCACACTGTATACCAAATCTGAAGGCAAAGAAACAGCACTCCCCAGATACACAGGGGACATAATTAAAATCCGTAACATAAGGTAAAACATGTCTGCAGCGAAGGGGAAAAAAAAAGGAAAAATTATTCACAATTCTGCTAACACACAGTAWAAAATTTAGCTTTTCTTTCATACAATTAGTGTTTGTTGGCTATAGCAGTTTTAATATGATGTGATCAGTAAAGCAGACGTTGACGTAGGGCCTGAATGTGAAATGCCTTCAGAATCCATTCCACTTCACAGGGTGATCATGGGCTCTGCAAAAGCAAGAATAACTGATAAGTATTCACAGGATTTCCAGACATTTGCTGATGTTACTGATGGAAGGGTGGCTACTCAAGGTGGTCCCAAAATGCACAGTCAACATTGAAGTAGGCATGATTGTAAAAAAGCGTATTTTCACTGATTCCAGTCTAAGGTAATTGTGGAAGTAGAAGGGGTGGGGAGGCTGAGAGTATAAACAAAACAAATTTATAAAGAAAATACAGCATATAGCTTCCTGTAGCAAGGAAAAGAGTAGATTTTTTGTTGTCTTCAATGCCAGCAGTTTCCATACCTGGAGGATGGTGCATTTAGTTTTAAAAATACATTTTCCTGCAAAGTGGACTAAGTATAGAAGCCAGAAGCCACTGATGCACTTTGCAGGAGAGAATATAACTAAGAAATATTGGTCTGTTTTCCATTTTTCCATACAATGAAGCCAGTAGACATTTTCTCTTGATAGGAAGGACTCACCATATATGTGTAGATCTCTATAACATAAAATGTTTACACTACTTAACGTAGACAGTCAACGGAAATAAAGAGGCAATTTTTGATGAAAGTGCATGTTTCTCTCCAATTCCTACAAGAGAAGCCTCTTAGGACAGACATCAGCACCAAGACAGCACCTCCAAGATAGACATCAGCACTATAGATTTCCGAGGTTAGAAAAATTGTATTTTTGCACTCGCTGCCCCATGAAGCAGACCTGTGTGTTTGTAGTAAATATCACTATGAAAAATATAAGCAGGCTTTGGTAGTGTTTGTGTTTATTCTACCTCTACTTCCTCAGTGAATATTGTTTGTATATATGCTATGTCAGAAAATCTGGTTAATCTTGGTATCAAGGGAAAGGAAAGGGTTGGAAAAATGGTCTGATATTATTATTGAACCCATAACTGAGAACAACTTTTTTCTTTTTACTACAGATAAAAGCCTTAGAAACACTCTTTGTTTTAACTATGCTTTACTGTAAACCAACAAGATGTCAAAATAGGCCAGAGATCAGACACCCCCTTCTCCCAAAGCAACAAAATACAAAACCACACACATATTGTTATTTATACCAATTATTAAAATTGTTCATAATAAGATATTATTTAGATAATCTTTTGAAATGTGAAGTCCATTGTGTGCTGTGCTGCATATACAAAGCATAGAAGATAGTTCCTACCTTGCATTCACATAAACACCTGTCCTGGTTTTGGCTGGGATAGAGTTAATTTTCTTCCTAGTGCTGTGTTTTGGATTTAGTATGAAAAGAATGTTGATAACACACTGATGTTTTTAGTTGTTGCTAAGTAGTCTACTAGTCAAAGACTTTTCAGCCTCCCATGCTCTGCCAGGTGCACAAGAAGCTGGGAGGGAGCATAGCCTGGACAGCTAGCCCAACTGGCCAATGGGATATTCCATAGCATGTGACGTCATGCTCAATATATTAATAGGAGGCGTGGTCCAGGAAGTAGCAATCACTGCTTGGGTATCGCTCAGCGGGTGGTGAGCAATTGCGTTGTGCATCACTCATTTTGTATATTCTATCATTAATATTATCATCATCATTATTTTCCCTTCCTTTTCTGTTTTATTAAACTTTCTTTATCTCAATCCACAAATTTTACTTTTTTTTTCGATTCTCTCCCCCATCCCACTGAGGGGAGGGGGGAGTGAGCGAGGGGCTGTGTGGTGTTTGGCTGCCTGCCAGGTTAAACCACAACACCATCACAAAGAACTAATAGAAACACTCTTCTTTAATGAGAAAGGATATCCTCCTGAAGATGACATTCATCTCAGCTAATTTAAGGTGTAAGTATCTCCATCTGAGTATAATGGCTCCCAGGCTCCAGGCTCCTATTACAGTAATTACAGATCTAATCAATACAGCCAATGGATTTTTAGGGTGGGGGTCATTTGAATAAAGACATCAATTTCAGAATGACCTAAATTTCACTGGCTGTTATTGACTAGYATTAACTACAAAGGGATCTTCAGGATGACTTTCTCAGATGCAGAAATGTACACTGTAGACACCTAAATTGAGCTGCACAAATTCAGTAGTAGAAGTCCTTCTAATATCACAAAAGGATTTGCTAGAGTTATTCAGACAAGTGGAAAGGCTCTGGAAAAGGGATGGACACCACTAATCATACAACCTTTACCTCCACTTTGGAACCATTCTCACTTTCCTGTTCACTTAATATTTCACAATCTTTTTTCAAAGAGGAAGGGCTGTAAGTGGAGTGAAAAGAAAACTACCTGAAAAGGAAGGAACATTTCTACAGGTGCCAATCAACAATATGTTCACTGCCTGTGCAAGTCACAGAATCACAGAATGGATGRGGTGGGAAGAGACCTCTGGAGATCATCTAGTCCAACCACCAGCTCAGAGAAGGGTCAGCTGAAGCAGGGTGATCAGGGCTGAGTCCAGTTGCATTTTCAGTAGCTCCAAGGCTGGAGACTCCACAACTTCTCTGGGCAACCTGTTTCCCTGTTTGACTACTCTTACAGTAAAAATAGTGTTTTCTTATGTTTAAACAAATTTTCATATATTTCAGGTTRTACCAATTGCCTCTTGTCCTGTCAGTGGAAACTACTGAGAAGAGCCTGGTTCCATCTTCTTTATGCCCCCAATCAGGTACAGATGGATAAGATCCTCCTGGGTCTTCCCTTCCCCAGGCTGCAGTCCCAGCTCACTCAGCCTTTCCTCATACGTCAGATGCTCCCATCCCTTAATCATCTTCGTGGCCCTTTGCTGGACTCACTCCAGTATGTGCATCTCTCTCTTTTATCCTGGGGAGCCCAGCACTGGACACAGCACTCCAGATGTTCCTCACCAGTGCTGAGTAGAGGGGAGGGATCACCTCCCTCGACCTGCTTCAACGCTTTGCCTAAGCCATGTGTGTTAGCATCACAAAACTACAATTTGTTGTTTGGATTTCTTAGCACTGTCCTCAGTGCAGTCTCATTCATGCCAAGCAATCAACGATGGTGTGACGCAAATGCAATCGATCAGTAAATGACAAATTCAAGTCAATCACTAACAGATGCCTGTCTTAAATAAGCTGGCCGTGCTCCTTCATGATTAGTGTGTGGATGTGTGCACATATGTATGTGTATGCACATATATATGTATGTGTGTGCGTGAGTGAGTGAGAGAGCTTACGTGTGAGCACACACACGCCTGTGTACAGGAGAGAAAGAACACAGTCTAATCAGATTCTGTGGACCTTGGACAGGCTTTTTCTCCGAGGACTAGGATGAAGGGCACCATATGTTTGACATGAAAGCAAACCCTACTACCAGCACAAGCCATTACTCTTGGCAGGCTCTGCAGCTACTGGGGATTATGAATCTTGATTTGCAGGCAGGGAAAATATTCAACATTGCAAAAGCCATTTAAATTAGAAATAGATAATCTACAGACTTGGCTCTTGAGTGTAACGAGAGATTCTCCAGACACAATATAGCTATAAGATATATTGGGCCAACAAACCAACAGACAACATATG
The DNA here is from genome assembly GCA_035582835.1 of Phoebastria nigripes. Classification (NCBI taxonomy): domain Eukaryota; kingdom Metazoa; phylum Chordata; class Aves; order Procellariiformes; family Diomedeidae; genus Phoebastria; species Phoebastria nigripes. The sequence continues at coordinate 299,959 of JAYKAV010002825.1, forward strand.
TTTCTGGTTTTGTTGAGGATAAAAATGAGTTATTTTTAGTTAGTGAAAAAGAGTTTGAGTTCTGTCATACTTTTAGGTCTTGATTAAAGAGGTTTTTACTATTTGCTGTAGTAATAATTATGCTGAGTTTAGTAGTTCTAGTCATGGACTATACAGTCTTGTGTTAGCTACTATACAAATAGAGAACTAAATTACAATCCCTAGAGAAAAAAAAAAAAAAAAATTAGAAATTATGGTGGGGTAGATCTTTGGGTTTTTTATATCTGGGGAACTTTACCAGTAGAAACCTGGGTGACTCGAGGCTTTGCCCATCCATATTTCAGTGAGTCATTTCTATTACCTTCATAGCCAATGAAAGTGATGAGATTTTGCCTTCAGTAAAGCCTGGTTTTTCATCAGTTAAAGTTATTCCTTTTTAAATAGTCCTTCCCACTAATTTTCTAGGGAAGTAAATGATGCCCACTTTTCATTATAGAAATGTTAAACAGTTCTCTAGTGCACAACTGCCCACAGCAGAAAACCTGCTGTTCTTATTCAGCCACACTGGCCATTTCTGCTTATACTAGAATTTTAACAACAGCTTCTTAAAATAGGACAGACCTAATAACCCAAGAATCTTCTGTCAGAAAAAATGAGATAGCAGGGTGATGATATACCCCATGCAATATTGCTTCATATTCACTTAGTCATTTATTTCTCCCGTGCATTCTCTTAACTGCATCAATGGGGCCCAGCAACCACCTTTGATTCAACTTCACTGAAATAATTCCTTTTTCAGTTTAGAAATATGTCCCAGTAGAAATCCTGATCATTTGGAAGTTTAGAGGACTTCTGGCCCTGACATCAATGGCTTCTAATTTGGCAGCTGCAATTCATTGTTAATATAGGAGTTTCAGAGGCAAATGTTAATGCAAGTACATGGGCATCTTTCAGGGACCACTACAAGTTTAAGACATAGGTGTATCTTATGGATAGTACGGGTTGATCCTAAAGCAAAACTAAATCAAGAAATGAGATGATACATGGAACAAAACAAAAACAAAAGCAAAAACCCCCAAAACTCACCAACAACAGCAACAACAAATCCCAAGCCCATACTACAGGCATTGTTTGATGGCCCAACAAAGATATTGTCTCTGTAAGCCAGCTCCTTGGGATTCACTTCACTAAAAGACATCCCAACCATTTTCCATCTTCATGCTAGAAGATTGGCATGTGCCTAGTAGGAATTTACCCCCATGCATTTCTATGTCTGAGCTGTAAAGATTTGTCTTAGCAGTGCATTCCCTATCAGTGTGGCAGTACATGGCGAAGTTTCTAAGAAACATGCAACTGATAAGGTCATGTAGACCTATAAAAAAGGTCTGTAGCAGTGTCAGAATCTGCACCTAGGAGCCAAAACTGCAGAGTATGACATAATTATGGCAAGAAATATAATAGGTGATATCACATTTCAGAACTGAATATTGCTAGCTGAAATTTGGAGATCATGACAAAATCCATTTCACAAAGGTGGAATGTCCAGGGCCTGGGAGGTGACACATAATGAATGAGATGGGAAGAGGGGAAGGAGAAGCAGTAATTTTGCCCAACCTCTTAAAACCAAATGCTGCTATAGAAGTAGTAAGACTATGTGTATAAGGTTTTTTAAATTATCTGATGTTGAATATGTGCAACATCAGATAATGACATCGCAAGCTCAACTCTGATTAAATGGCAAGTGAATAGTAAATCTCAGCAGCATTGTCTTATCACATTAAAACAAGGGGGAAATCTCCTGTTTGTGAATGAACTGACCTTATTCTTTCCCTCATGGCACACTGTGCATGGCAGAGTTGTGTATGATTGAAAAGTCGTTACATAGTTCTTTAATATGACAATGTTTAATCCAAGACACAGTTCCTTTTCAACCTCCAGTATCTTCATATTATTTGCGTCGTACAGTTGACATAAGCCCTGAATGCATTTTTTGAGGTTGTATGAGGTGTAAAACTAGGGTTCTGACAAGTTCTTCCAGTAAGTTCTGCCAGGAGTCCCCAGGACCTACCTGAAGCACAAACTAACAAGCTAATGTAATTCACCAAAGACTCAATGACATTTTGCTAGCTTTCTCTCTGGCCAGTTGTTTTGGTCCATAGAGCTTCAATGCCTCCAACCATATTTCTGTACCTCCTGCTTTTGACCATTAATGCTGACCTCACTGCAGATGCTTCACCATCTTATATATGGGTTATCCCCATGTGTGTTGCTCCAGCCCAGGGTCCCACGCAGTGCTATGGCACAGACACCCACACAGTGCTATGGCAATGCACTGGTGAAAAGGCGAAGACACCCACACAGTGCTATGGCAATGCGCTGGTGAAAAGGTGAAAAGGTAGGAAAAATAAAGATATGTCCAAAACTGACATATGGAAGTAAGTAAACAAGGAATTCCATTCTCCAAACAAGGTGAGCTTAAAGGAAGAACTCCTTCATGCCTATACTAAAGCAAGTCAGGAGAGAGAAGGAATCAAAACCAGTTAAAAAGAAGGCCTTGCTTCTTCTCAAGGTCACAACTCACAGAAGATGCTTCCTCCAAAAAATACATACTCATTTTCTCTTCATATTATATTTCTTGTAGAAGCATTGTCACGCTACTTCTCCAAAAACCATCCCTGTCGTTTGGGATTTCCTTCATAACATTCCAATAACAAACTAAAGAAACTTGTCTGGAACCATCTTCAGAAGAATGAAATGCAGAAGAGTAAGGCTCAAGGTGCAGAAGGGTTATGACTTCATTTTGTTGCCTTGAAAAAAAGGTTAAAATTGCCAGCAATGCGTGATCTAAATCTAAGTGACGGCACTGAATGACCAAGAAAACAGCATTGGTCTTTCTCCATCCGTGAGCTCACTTTGCGCTTTAAGTTGCATTAACTTTGCTCAGCTACAAGATGCAGTCTTTTTCTCGCATCTATCTCTTTATTTTTAAAAAGCAATTTGGAGAGCTTTGGGAGTGGAGACATTGTTAGGTTAATAGTGAGAAATTATGTTTCTCATGAGGAGGATGAAAAGGAGAAAATAGCACAGAGATGCTAGATTTGCCGGCGTTTCAGGACAGGATGTTTCTTTCTGTTGCCACTTGGAACAAAAAGGTGGCAAGCGGTATGGTTGTCAGGCAAAAGCTGCTAGCAGAGAACAGTAGGGACAGTGCTCCCACTGCACCTCTTTAATCAGCCTTCTACAGTAATGGAGGCAATTCAAAGATGTCATTTTAAAAGATAGAGGCACCACCACATACACAGCTTATTTTCCTCCCTCTTACCTCACCTTCAGAGTGCTCCAAGGCGATCTGAACATTCATCTTTTTTTTTTTTAAATATGCTTTAACCCCTGTGTCCTCAGATGCAAGTTAACATTTGAGCTAGACAGCACACATCTCCATTCCCCAAACTTAGAATCATAGAATCATTAAGGTTGGAAAGGACCTCTAAGATCATCGAGTCCAACCGTCAACCCAACACCACCATGCCCACTAAACCATGTCCCTAAGCACCTCATCTACACATCTTTTAAATACCTCCAGGGATGGTGACTCCACCACTTCCCTGGGCAGCCTGGTCCAATGCTTAACCACTCTTTCAGTAAAGAAATTTTTCCTAATGTCCAATCTAAACCTCCCCTGGTGCAACTTGAGGCCATTTCCTCTCGTCCTATCGCTAGTTGCTTGGCAGAAGAGACCAACACCCACCTCGCTRCAACCTCCTTTCAGGTAGTTGTAGAGCACGATAAGGTCTCCCCTGAGCCTCCTCTTCTCCAGACTAAACAGTCCCAGTTCCCTCAGCCGCTCCTTGTAAGACGTGTGCTCTAGACCCTTCACCAGCTTCGTTGCCCTTCTCTGGACACACTCCAGCACCTCAATGTCCTTCTTGTAGTGAGGGGCCCAAAACTGAACACAGTATTCGAGGTACAGCCTCACCAGTGCTGAGTACAGGGGCACGATCACTTCCCTACTCCTCTGGCCACACTATTTCTGATACAGGCCAGGATGCCGTTGGCCGCCGTGGCCACCTGGGCACAACTTCATGGACAAATGACTAGAGTCTCACTTGCCTTAAAACAGGCCACATCTCTTTTGGTCTGTGCAGTCACTGCCTATCTTTCCCTAGAAAGAAAGGGCTCCCAGACTCACATTTGGCAACTCCTGTTGTGTGGAGGGAGGAAGGAGAGAGAACATCAACTTTATGAATATGCTGAATTATTCTGGGAAGCACTCAGGATAACACCGAAATGAGGGACATAAAACACTGGCCAGATGATAAGACATCGTGTGCTGGAGACTAATAGAGATTAGATAGCAGACCTGACGAATCATCAGTTTGCACCAATGTGTCAGATCTTATGTTCCTTTGGGAACATGCAGAATTACTGGCATTTGACTTTCAGCTTAGATTAACTATCAGGAAGAAAAACGCTGACTCAGATTAAAATATGTCTGGTTGCATGAAAAGACAATTTCAAGGAGATGGATGCTTAAACAGTAGAGTATGTAGGCAAGGCTGCCTAGCGTGCAAATCACTCAGTACCCATTCAGCATATCATTACTATTTCACCATCCCTGAGAATCTGCCAAGAGCCATGGGGAAATACCAGATTTTCACCTTGCAGCAACATTTAACTACAGAGCAAGCAAATCAGAGCTGTAAAAGGTGACAGAAACCCTTAAATTCTCATTCACGTGTTAGTGGAAATAGAGCTGATAAACCCTAAAAAAGCCCACAGAAGACATACAACATAGTTAGCATTAAACTCCAGCTATTTCAGCTAAGGGAGCAGGAACTGTATGCTCCGTGTTTTGCTTAAAGGTGGAAGTATAACATGGTTTGTGCAGAACTAGAGAAAATGAGAGTTGAAAAGCTCACCTGTCAAGAAAGAAAAACACGGGGAGACTATGTACATTGCATAGCAGCGTTGCTGTCTTACACACTAATGGATATTTCAGTGCAGCAGCCCTGCATATCTAAATGCAATAAATTGCATTTAATCTACCTCAGGTTTTTTAATTTTTTTTTTTTTTTTTTTTTTTAAA
>JAYKAV010002825.1:305940-324655 GCA_035582835.1 Phoebastria nigripes
CTCAGCCGCTCCGCATAAGACTTGCTCTCCAGACCCTTCACCAGCTTCGTTGCCCTCCTCTGGACACGCTCCAGCACCTCAATGTCCTTCTTGTAGTGAGGGGCCCAAAACTGAACACAGTAGTCGAGGTGCGGCCTCACCAGTGCCGAGTACAGGGGCASAATCACTTCCCTACTCCTGCTGGCCACACTATTTCTGATACAGGCCAGGATGCCGTTGGCCTTCTTGGCCACCTGGGCACACTGCCGGCTCATATTCATATATCATATTTTGGATACCTCCTCATTTGGTCCTTAGTTGACTGTTCATAAATGAGGGTAAGAATAACTGAGTTGACTTTCCTTTTGATCTCTCCCACTATCCTTCCAGTGTAGGTGGGTGAAATATTCTGTCTATTGCAGGTTTGTCCCTTTTTCTACTGCCCCAGACAAGTAAATATGGAGCACTATGGATAAGATTCTTCTCATCTGAATATAAATACTCCAGATCAACACAAGTCACCCTCATTTCCCTTTGGAGAGTGGAGAGATACAAGCACTTCTGGAGGACAGTCAAGACGGCCTTTAACTAATCCATTCAACAGCTTAGAGAAATTGCCATTTAACATGTCTGTACCTATACGTTAGCCTGAAAGGGAGCATCAGGTGACTAGTTCAGGTTTAGTTGTCTAAACTTCAGTGAAATTAATCCCACCCTGCTTGTTTTATATTTTACTTCTGAAATAAATATTTTTGTATTATCTTATTCTGTTCACAAGTTTTAATGGTTTGCCTTGTATATTTTCTCTATAAATAAATCTTCACTGACCAGATACACTAGTGTTGCAACCACTAGTATAAGGAAAAAAGCCTATCTTCATAAAAATGTGCCCTGGAAGTTTTAACTTTTGTTTTTCTTTTTTTTTTTTTTTTTTAATAGACACACAAAGTGTTCCCATTTTCATATGGTGACCAGATTATCCTAATTTCCTTGGGCAGTATTATTGGAAATATGCATAAGTATTAGCTCTCATGCTAGATCCTACTGACAGCCATCTAATGAAAACCCCATAAATTATTTAGTTACTACATGGATACAGCTTCCATCTTGTTTTCCCCATGATGTTCTTCACACACAGAAAAGCAACTCCCTCCTCTAATATGTATGTTCTTTTGTAATCTCCACCAAAAAGGAAAAAATAAAATAAAATAAAATCCACAGATTGAAGGGAAGAATGGAAACATATTTCAAAGAAAGATCTCTGAGTTACTAAACAAACAACAGTGTCAGAAGTCCCTGAGCAGGAAATAATCAGAGACTTGGACAGCACTTCAGGGAATATCCTACGTACATCATCTGTTATTACTCTTCTGGGTATCTGCTTATGGGTGCTGCTGGAGGCAGTAAATGGGTGAAACATTGCTTTTGTACTGACAAGAGTGGGTGTCCTTACATCCCCGAAATCAGTTCTGTCAGATTTATCAGGGTGCTGCATCTATTTGACTCCTCTCTGTTTATTAACCCTCTCGTGAACAGCATCACTAAAAAGGGATTATGTAGACTTCCAGAAGTGTCTTCATTTTCTTTTGAAAAGAAACAGAAGTTTGTTGGGGAGGGAAGATAATCATGAGAAGTCACTGAAGAGCTGGTCATACATTATATATTCTGCATTGTGCCTCTGGTTTCATTTATGTGAACGGCAATGATTAAGATTTTACTTACTCTTCAGCATGTAGTGCTATAAGGGATTAACAGACAAAAGAGGGCAGATGAAGTATTTAAGGGCTCCAGAAGACACAGAGAGAACTTCTGGGTATCAAAGAAGCCTTTTTACAGCTGAAGTCTGTTAAATGAAAGGCAGAGGAAGAAAAAAAAGGGATATCCATTTAGGTGTTTTTAACAGATCTTGGATACCACAGTGACTGAGGTCTTTGACACGTTTAACATAAAAGTGAAAAACTAGTCTAGACAAAATACGAGAGTAAACCATAGAGAATTACTATGAATCCATGGAATGAAAAGAGATTTTTGAGTTATCTTTAACTTTATGTCTCTAGAGTTATTTGAAAAGCAGAATAATTGTGGTAGTTACTGCACAGTCTTCACCATCCAGCACAACCAAGGTCTTCTAGAAAATAGCAATTAGCAATGAATTTTGGCACTGCTCACTGCCTTTTTCAGACTGATGTTACTGGACATCATATTTAGCGTGACTGAGCAGAAACCTACACATCCTCACACGCATCAAGCAGGAGGTATTCCTCTCTCCTCAGATACTGAAATTCACCCTTTACAGGAATGACAGCAGCATTGAAAAAGCAAGCAAACAAGCAAAGAAATAACAAATCTGTAATATTTATCATCAGTTCTCTGCTCTGTTCTTGACCTGCAGTTGGCAGCGGTTGGGAGGATCAGAATAATCTCAAATTAYGCTTTGCCAAGTCTCTCTTTAGAGGTCTTTTGCCTTCACCGCACTGGATTCCTAGTTTGGAATTCCTTGTTTGGAGGTGGTAGATTTCTGCAGCATGACACCCCAGTCCATCACTTTAAGTGACATCTAAAAGCACACAATTCCTCTAGCTCTCCCCCCCTTAATAATGCTATATTGCAGCTGCATCTTGAAATAAACAACTCCTTCCGCCTCTGTAACAGATGGTGCTGTGTAACCCAGAGTACAAGCATATCTGTAGCAGCAGTAATAAAGTAGGAAAGCTGGGCAGACCAGGGTGAGAGGGATCATGCACACTCAGGAGACCACTTTGCCTGTTATTCCCAACAGTGAAGATGAAGGAGATGTGAATCATTATGAGAAGGATGGGAACACTCATTGATACATGTCAGATTGTATTTTAGACCAGCTTCATCTTCTTTTTTTCTTTGCTGAGGAATAGTAAATATTAAAGGAGAAACTGTGATGCTACTTAAAAAGCACTTACCTAATTAAACCTCAAATGCAGAAATCGCTATTCACTCAGAGATGCACTCTGTGATGCTCACCACCTAAGGCTATACCTCAGCCATATGGCACTTTAACAGATACTAGCAGAGGGAGCCCTTTTTATATTTTAACAGATGGGTGCATGCTAGATACTAGGGTTGGAGCAGAAGGGAGAATGAAAGAAAATGTAAGGAAAGAGAATCAAGAAAGAAAGATGAAGTTCAAAGGATGAATTCTTATTGAACTCTTCCATTTCTGCTCAGAACAGCTGGAGGTTTTGTTCCTTCCCTAGAAAGAACTTCTGTTGTTTCCAAACCCTTGGACTCAGACTCAGTGATCACAAACCTTTTCACAGCAGAGTTACTATGTGAGGGGTTGCCTTTACGGCAGAAATACCACTACTGATTTCAGAGTTTGCTCACCCAACCAATATTTGCATGAGTTTAGGAATAGGATTCAAGTTTTTATAGTGTTTCTTCTGCTGCACCTTCCCCCTCCAGGGTCATGCTCACAGTGTATATTACAATCTCAACAAGTTTGGGCTGTATCAAAAAAAGGCTAGAAGACCTTAGAAGAGAAAGTCAGTGTCATAGCATGTTGCAGAGGAAACATGGTGAATATATACTCCAAGTAAAGAATCAGAAAAGAAAGGGTTATTTGAAAATAAGCCATTTATTGGGATATCTAGCTTTCAGATAGGTCCTGATCTGGTAAGACTGCAGTTTTAATTGCAGGTATTGCATTCCCAAAATAAGACTAACAGCCAGAGGGACCATAAGGCTAAAGTAATATGGCTTCATTTACATTATGTTTGCTACATGGCTTAATGTTTTCCAAATTTGTTTGGATGTCTGCCGTTTCCTTTTCTGGAGCGAGTGTCAAGGATCTAAGATGATAGTGGCTTTGGTGCCTGAGCCAAAATGGTACATGATACCTGTCACTCCTTCCCATCTTTGCCTTACAGTACTTCCATAAATAGCATTCCTTTCATCATATGCATTTGTTTCCCACTTCTCAGGGAAAGTTTAATTTGTTTCAAAAGGCCTGTGGGAACTTGGTGGCAATCTTTTGTCCTCCAGGGATTGATAGGGACCTCTTTCTAGGGCAATGTGAAAGCACAGCACGCAGAGCCACTGGGTTTTGCAATGAACAGAGGAGATTTTGAATTAGCAGCAGTGTGGCTGCACCATCCAACGTGGCACTCGAGATAATTTGCTCTGCTAACATTACTGTACCGATTCTGGGACTGTATCACCCAGGGTTATGTATCTACAGCAGCTCAGATATCCTTGCTGCAAGGATACACAAAATGKAAAGTATGCTATATGCGCTCTTGATAAAATACAGTCTGTATTATCCTGTTCGATAGAAACTTTGAATCCACAAGATGTATTAAATATTTACTTARTCAGTGATTTTTTACTATTTGTTCCAACTTCTGATGTCCATCTGTGCACCATAAAAAACAATGTCCTGTGAATGTATTCTCAGAGCATTAATTCCTTTATTGAGAAACTCTCTTGTTATTTTAATCCTTCATCTGAATTCCTTAGGAAGAAAATTATAATTAACGTAGGTTTTTTTCATTATTATTCATTACTCTCTGCAATAGTTCAGTATTTTAAAAAGGCAAAGCTGGATGTTTCCAACAAAGCACAACTTTCATAATGGATTCTACTGAATTTTAACTCCAAGAAATAATAAATGGAAATGTATTAAGATGTCTCTGTTTATTTCAAATTTTATTTCCCAAACTCTCTGTAGATCTATGTCAGATTTGAATGCCTGTGTGGGGAAGTTAGGTCTACTCATGGCTGTCACCTTGTAAGTCTTTTAACAGGCCCAGTAGGTCATGCTACACATGTTATCAAATTATATCCTTAGATCATTATCTATTCTTATATTAAAATTGCCTTTTACCTAACACTTTTAAAGATTTTTGACTGGAGCTACCAGGTTTATTTGTTCTGGTTTGTTTTATTTTATTTGTGTCAGTGACTAAGCTAGAGTTTCTCTCCCAAACGTTCATGATTTTCAATCAGACTGACTTACAACACCAGCTTCTGAAAGGGGTAGCATTGATATGTAATAGCACATCTGACTACTATTTTCTGCCTTCCTTCACCTCACCCTGGATCCTTCGCCTGAGTGCCAACTTTGCTAATAGCTGGAAAAATCATTGCATTCTCCAGATAAAAGGAAATACTGAAATATAACATGCTGTTCACTGCTTCCAGAATTTCCTAAATAATTGATGATTTAAAGGCAGAGATTACGTTGTGAATTTGCCCCATGACATAAGGTGTACTCTTCTTTCAGTCATTTCCATGCATGGGATTTAGTTTCTATGCCCCTACGTGGAAAGCAACAACAGAGAGGTATGTCCCTGAATGGCCTACCTGGCCAGTCCTGTTTTGATTAGGTTGTGCTCAATAATTGAGAAGAAATTGTCATGGATTGACTGTACACAGGGGTAGGATATCCCTAACTCCAGCATGGGGCTGATGGAGCCAATAACAGTTTCAGCAATGCATTTGCTTTTTTTGCAGAATTCTTGTCATGGAACTTTTCTAGCTTGTCCAACATCATACAACCTGAAAGGAAGAAGAATTTCCAGCCTGAGAGACAGAAAGCAGCTGAGATGAACCCTCTGTTGGAAATGGGAAAGCAACCATTATTGTGGGAAGTGTTGTACCATCTTTGTGAGGTTGATTGTAATACTGCTGTAAATACAGAGGGTCTGGTTCTCACACTAGAAACATTTTACGCTTAATGTAATTTAGTTTATGGCCCCCATGCACTGCAAGAGTGGTGTAAAATGGCATTAAAGTTAATGAGAATCAGGCCTAGGGATTCTAATATTTGCTTTCTACTGTGCTTGAAATTACTTCTGTTGTTTTATAGCAATATTTAAAAGTCAGTACATAGACATTATAAATAAAAAATCCTGGGTCACATCCATCCATCCATCTATCCATCCATCCAAGAGAAATGCAATGCAGCAGTTGTTACAGTCTAAGCCTTGACTGAATTACAAGTAGGATTAATTTGGTCTTTTAAATTTAAATGTTGATACAGTACTTTCTCTAAATCCATGTCTTTCAACCATTTCAAATCAGCAACATTTTATTCAAAAGCAAAAGTTTTCATGAGCGTCATTTTACATTTCTTCTGTGAGTAAAAAATGAACTGAGGATAACAGTGATAAACCTAAATAATGTATTGTGAATATGTTTCAAAATGCTGACAGAAAATATTTGCCCTTGCATGGAAGAAATGCTTGGGTAAAACAGAAACAGAGATTTCCTTTACCTTCAACTGTAATAACATTTTTAATGACTTGTGAGCTATCTGATTGTGATGAAAACTCCCTGTTTCTGCTTATGTAAGGATTTTATTTATTATTATGGTAGTATTTGGCTTTCTGTCTCCAAAATTGTTTGGAGCCCAAAGGAAAGTATTAAAAAAGAAATCTCAAATTTCTGATATTTCATCATTTCAACAGTTACATTATAACAAATACCCAGATCTCTCAGGTACTCTCAGAGCTGTATTTTGCAGAAGTATTATACTTCTATAAGGCTGGAGAGAAATATAACAGAAATCCAATAATACAAATGCATTGAGACCCGCCTGCTATTTAGAGGAGTGAAAGTCTGTGTGACTACGAAAGAGTAGTTGCAATGCATGCAGRTATTCTTTGCATATATCATTGCATTTTCTTACTAAAATTGAACATTTTTACATAGACCAAAATAAAACACAATGAAAAAATACTTCAAGTCTATTTACTACCATACATGTTTTGAAGGCAAGGGGCAGCAAATAAACCTTCAATTAATCAAGGTGTTTGGAATATTTCTTGAAAAATGTGTTCAAAGTTTAGTGTTACCTGCCCTGAAAACCATGTAAGACAACAGAGTAAYATTCAAATGACATGGTGAAGGAGATGTACTAATCTTTACATATACCTATATACTCTTACTTTTTGTAAATGTCATAGATATTTAAGGTTGGTGACTATATGGTATAAAAATCTTGTTGAAGCAAAATTTTGTAACATGGAATATTAATTTGGGATTACTGTAAATGTTAGAATATGTTAGAATATGTGTCACATGGGAATCTCTCCACAGCTCAGAGACAAAACTGTATGCTCCAGGCTTGAGGCATCTTCAATATAGTGGAAAAAGGACACATAGCAATCCCAACARGAAAGAGAAGACCATATTCAAAATACAGGCTGACCTCCAAAGCATAGTCCAGAAAACCATACAAAAGCTATAATATAAGCTCTTACATAAAACTGGAATAGATCTTTTGGAAACCCAAGCCATTCGAATTCACTATTCATACAGTTTAAAACATTCAAAATACACCTAAATGTAATTATTTAGCTTGGGCTAATTTTTTGGATAGGCATTACAGAGGATGTTTTAGGAAAGGACTTGGAGAAGAAAGGGAAAATAGACTCCCCTTTCTTTCCCTGTCCGGGGATCAAGACAGCAGAAATTCTTTCCTGATGCTAATGAGCACTTCATGCCTTGAAACAAAAAAGTTTACAATTACAGTTTCTATTTAGAAGTTGGTGTAATTTGCTCCCCTCCAATATATGCTAATCAGCTCTGGAAATGCATAGCAAGTTTGTGTAACTTGGTGGCTTCTCATTTTTCAAACTTCACAATCAGAACAGAGATTCTTAGTAATGCCATACTATTGCCTGATGATTTTCTCTTTTTTTTAATGCACTGCCAGTGGAAAAACTACACTTCCTTTGTAGAACCTGTTTCTAAACTGGATGGAGTGACTTCCAAACCCTGTAAACCCACGCTTCTTAAAAACAAAACAAAACAAAACAAAACAAAACAAAACAAAACAAAACAAAACAAAACAAAAAACCAAGACAGTTTGCTGAAGCAAATTGTCCCTTGAAGAATTCACAACTACATGGGCTGCCCTCACCAACATCACCAGAGGCTCACACTTTGACATATTCATGAAATGTTATACAAAAGAAAAGCTAAGTATTCCTTCACCAGCACATCCATTGCCTTCTGCCATATGCCATTTCCCTCCTCATATTTGCATTTGAAAGCCTTCTACTGTATTGCCTTCATATCATATTTGAGTAAGAGACCTCAGAAGAGACAGCTTGAAAGAGAAACATCTGACATGGGCTCTGGTGTAACATGCTAGAAGTGGCTTTGTGGAGTTGACAGTTCATTTGGAGTTGACAGGCATGTTTTTGCTACTTTCACTCCTTTTCTGCACTGCTTATGCTGTGCCATGAAGGCTTGATGCCCCGAGTATTTTTTAGCCCATGGACACTAAATATGTACTACGTTCTACCATTTATATAAGCCATGTCTGAACATAAATGAAAACTCACTGGTCTTACTGGTTGGAGGGAAGTCTGGCTATTGCCTTATCTCTGAGGAATATAACTTCCTATCTACTACTTTGTTTTAGGGCTGGGATGGGTTACCAAATGCATTGTCTAGATCCAGAAGAACCACATGGAACATGGAGTGATAAACTTGAAACCGGAGAGTCCAGGTCTCACTTAAGCATTTTACAATAGGGAACACTTACAGTGATAGAAAAGCTTTAGTGATGTTCTGCCAAGAGTTACTGCCCCCAAAATTGATTTAGGGGAAACAGTGCATGCCATTACAGTTATTCCAGCTAATAATTTAAGCTAAGCATGAGAAGATACTGAGCTGAGGACAGTAATGCCAAATCCACACAGGGGCAGAAATTTCCACATGAAAAGTGAGGATGAAGAGCTGGAGTAATTACTTCTTAAACCTTTTGAAATAGATCCTCAAGCCCACATTACTCAATGCCTTATTCCAAGGATTTAAGTGCCTGAAAACCTCTCTTATCCTACTGGAAAACCTCCAAAATCCTGCTGGATGAGGATGTTGTGTTAGTCCCAGCGTCTCCTTGAGAGTATGTATGCTTTTAAAATAAGTGCAAATTGTGGGATGCTTTCCTCTTCTTTTCATAAAACTTTTGGAAGAAGGAGAGAATAGAGTGTCTATTATATTTTCTCTTATAGCAGTGTCTTGTTACATATAAAGTCATTAAGAACGATTAAGTAATAAGRTTGAACATTTTAATCATGTAATTAGAAACCGGAGAAACTATGGGAAATGTAAAATCTATATAATTTGGGTCCCAATTCACCCAGTTCTGCTGCTGTTATTGCTTTGTGTAGCTTCATCACAGCAGACTGCAGGTCTGTGTGACGTCTACCTTGGCACAAAGCGGCYAAGACTTACTTTGAATTCCACTCCATTTGTGAGAATAAATGAAAACTCATTGAATTTTAATATTAAATCCCACTGATAATGGGCTGGATTTGGATTTGGTTTGTGTTCAGTTCAGAGGAGGAAGCCGTGTTTTTCAAAATGACAACCAGCCATTTCCAAAGAAAAAGGAAAAAAAACCCAAAACATTAACTACAGCTTGAAATGAAATTGTTTGGGATAACTGTTCAAATTCCCTTTTGAGTACTGAGTCAGTGAACTTATAAAAATGTGGAAAATGTTGTGTTACAAAACTAATATCTTTTTAATTCCTATTCTGGTAGCTGAAGGTACAGTGATCAGCCTTAGTGGAGTACAGGACAGGGATCTGTGGTTTGTTTCAGACCTTTTAAAAGAAGCACAGAAGTACGGCTTTTGATTTCAGTTCTGAAAAAAAGGACTTGGGTTTATTGCGTCTGCATCATCACTCAGTCCTTCTGGTGCCAAACACCAACTAGCTGCAAAGTTCATTAAAAAACRATATCCTATCATGAGCGGTTACATCAACTCCCAAGCTAAAACTAGTCAGCAATGGGATTACTTTTTTTTTTTTTTAACAGCAAAACCAAAACAAAGACAGGAATTTTGTCAGATGAATATTTCATCACCTGGTTTACTCCTCCACTTTGAACACAAAATGTTGCTTAAGCCCGACTAGAAGGCAGGCAGCCACCTACAGAACTTCCTCAGGCAGAAATCATATGTATTTTTTGAAGTTAAACAGAAATAAGACAGTGACGTTTTTTTCCCATTTTGTTCCCTTAATTGCCAGACAAAGTGCAATTTTCTGTTCTGTTATATCAACCAGATGCCCTTGTCATCCACCATCTTACTACATAATGGAACTTGACGTCCTTTTTCTTGTTTCTCACTGCATTTGTGTGACTCACTGTGAAAAATAAAACTGTACTAAGAATAGCAGAGGTTGTGTTAATGGCAAAGCTATGAAATTCCCTTCATCTAATTGTTTTCAGATTTTTTTTCAGTGTTAAGGCTCTTGAAGTTGTCTTGATATGCTATGAGTATTCAGCCATGAAGCTATGTACCAGCCAACACCTCAGTTTCAGTAGAAATCCTGCTAGGGTAAGTTTTTGAAGGCACTTTGGCACCTAAAGGAATAAGTACAGACCTGTGCAAACTTCCCAAAGATATGAAGGCTGCAGAATTGTTTTTGAATACTTTACTTTACACAGTTGAAAAGCTGTCCAGAAATGACAAATGACCACAAATTACTCCAGAGCATTACAAATCAGCTGAAGTTGTGGTCCTAACCACTTGAGACGTTGGAGCATTACAAAAGGTTAAGAGGAAAGGAAGTAACTGCTGTTGGTTACTGTTGTTGAAGCTAAACTACACAGGTAAGTATAAGTAGGAGAAATGCCTTTCATTTGTTTAGAATTAAGAAAGAAAATCAACCATTCAATGACTGCTTTACAATGCTACATCAGTAAAAACCTCAAAACATTTATTTGTGAGGACAGTCCAAGACTGAGAGAGTAATTTTACTTAGTAAGATATGACATACTGAAAGAGAATAGAATAGAATAGAATAGAACAGAACAGAACAGAACAGAACAGAACAGTTCAGTAGGAAGGGACCTACAATGATCATCTAGCCCAAATGATAACATGTCATTTTTTAAAGTTCAGATCACTTTTCCTCTTTACACCAAAGTAGATGCACAAATGTCAAAAAAAGGACAACAAGTACTGAAGCAAGACCAAGGGACTGACTCATGGGAAAAAATGAAAAGTGTAATGCCTTTAATTTTCCCAAGTGATTTTGGAATGTGGTAAGAATTTGCAACAAGAGGCAAATGTAAAATCAGAAGTGGCAGGTCAATCATTTAGAGCGCAAAACAGAATGAGGTCAAGAGATATGTGGTGATGGAATGACTGGTAAGAGGAAAATACTCTCCCAAACAAGAGAACAAGATTGGGAGGTTTATTATGCAAATTCAATGACACAGTAATGTAGTTAAAAGCATGTAAAATAATCACATTTTACTGAAGTTAATTTATAACTCAGAACTAACTCAGAATTCTATAGAAATACAGAGTAAGAATAAATTTTATTATACTGAAAACCTGTATTCAAAATGACTGACGAATCCCGCACTGTATACCTATATCTGGACTGTGAAACCCACTGCCCTGTAATGCCATTCAGGTCTTAGCAGAGCAGTTGGCTAGAGGTGTAGATAATAATATTTTCCACCTTAATGCAAAAACATTCAAAAGAAATTTGAAAGGATATCACACCTTTAATAGTTAGTTAATAAATTAGCTAAAGTGTCAATAGTTTTAAAACCCAACTTTGGGAATTAGAGATTAGTATGAAATGATAATTTGGTCAGGGTAGGGGAGGAAGTTTTTTCATCTTATATTTAGAGTAGCCAGCWTTTTATTCTGAATATCTGCATCACAGCTCAGTGATGCTCTTCTCCTGTGTTTCCAGTCTAACTCRAGCCAAGGAGGTTATAGGCTGAAGAGTACAAATAAAAGTTGACATGTAAATCGATAATGTTCTAGAAGAGGGGAGAGGTGAAAATCCTGCAGCAAGATACATTTATAACAAAACTAGACAAATCACTTCACAATAGCACCTCAGTCAGACAGGAGCCTCTCTCCACAGTATGTTGCGGAATGACTGTACTGTGGCAGCATGATGGCCTTATAGATCATTTTCCACCTTCATGTCTTGTGAAGTTCGTATGCATTCTTATTTAAAAGGATTTTTTTTCCTACCATTTACCCTTATATGTTGATCTCATAAGATTTTATGCAGGCCTGAGCGAGTCAGACATCACATAACCTTTTCTACTCTGAAATGGTGCTCAACCCAGAATGGGACTGACAGTGTAAGGAAAAGCTACAAGTTCAGTTATTTTCACAGTCAAAGGAGTTTGCAAAGAAGAGGCAAATTTCTTAAACCCAGAAACTATAGCCTCTGTTTCAATAGAGGCCAGAAGGTCTCCTCCACACTCCTGCTCCCATAATCAATATATGATTCCAGGTACAATGAGTTGTTAATAAAAACTTTGCTTGAGTTAGGGAATGACATACTCAGGCTTTCATCCCAGAGGAATTTCGCTGTGTTTTGGGTTTCAGGTGGCTAATGTAAGAGATAGTTTAAGAGTCCTTATAGGCATTTTGAAGACAGTGAATTAAGCCATGAGAAGTTCAAATGGCTCACAAAGAGCTGCACAACAAGCAGATGATAGAATTAGGTTTTTATCACAGAAGTGGGTAATATAAAGCTCAAAATTCCGTTACAACAGCTGTTGAAGACAGCGACCCATGTATTTTAGTACCATTTGTTTTGCATGCATTTATTCTATAATTAGACAGTACAGTGTTTCCACCTTTTATGCTGAAGTTGCCTACATTTATTTCAAGCTTGAGTTTCTGCTCCCCAAGGATTTATCTCCATTGTCACACAGTTTGTTGTAGATATTCGATCACTGGTTATCTCTGAACAGCAGGAGGAATGAATTGGCTTTGTCAAAATCTTGGCATTTTTTGCCTTCTTTTTCTCTCTGTTTTGCTGACATTTTTTTTTTTTTTTCTTCTTCTCTTCTTCTTCTCCCAAGTTTGTAATGTGCTAGTGCATCCGTTGCTCTAAATAACCTTAGCTTTAATAGCCTCATTGATGATGCCATAAGGGGGCACATAACCATTTAAATGAGCTTACCCAGAATTACTAGCTGCCAGAAATGCTTGAAACATCACGTGTATACCTTTACCTCCCTTTCAATGAGGGTCATTCTTTGCTTGTTGATTACCATAGATTGGTTTATTGAGATGCAAACTCAGTAAACTGATGAAACTTTACTTGTTTTTCCCCAATATTAAAATATTCTTTATATGCTTTGCTGAGAAATTCTAATGTAACCATTTTTCAGATAGGGAACTGATACTGGCAATGGCATCAAGAATATGGCTTTTGTCATTCATCYGAAAAATACATTTGGCCAAGATGT
Organism: Phoebastria nigripes; assembly: GCA_035582835.1. NCBI lineage: Eukaryota > Metazoa > Chordata > Aves > Procellariiformes > Diomedeidae > Phoebastria > Phoebastria nigripes. The sequence continues at coordinate 319,152 of JAYKAV010002825.1, forward strand.
GAGGCTATATTTGCCTATGCTCACTGTAAGCATAAGGACGTACACTTCTAAATTCTTCAGGAACTTAAAATTCTTTAGAAATGTCACCTGCATGACGCATGATCCATCCAGTTGCTCCTGTCTTCATCCCACAAGCTCAGAGGAAATRTAGGCAAAGGGAATGCCTCTTCCATGCTTCCCTTGCCTTCCACTCACAGGGCAAGCAACCATCAAAACCTTTGGGTTTCTCCAAAGCTTTTGGGTATGCACATCTGCTACTAAAATCTGTTCTGAACATACAGACTATCATCTAACTCAGCTCTCTGAAAAAAATAGGCCATAATCATGCATAATTTGGCGTCCAAACGCCAGCAATCACTTTTGACAATAACATCTCTGCACTTCAGGTCCTCATTCATAAAATCTGAGCAAAACGTCTTCTCACATAAAAGGGATGCTCAGGAGATAAATTCAGATATGCTATGGTTAAGTGAGACATGGAAGCTCACAACGAAGTGATTAAGTTTACATTCAGAACAGGATTTGACTGGTGTGCAGTAAATAAGATCTGTGACCACGTGTTGGTGAAGATGAGAAGGACAAATAATTGTTCACTCACCACTCACCATCCTGTGCATAATGTTGTGTGGATTAAATCACTGAAGKTTATACCATACCAAAATATATGCACAAGAGAACTGAAATAAGTTACATAAGCAATATTAATTTTGATGTTTGCTAGCCATTACATAATTTAATTTTTTAACCTTATAGTTCTTTTAAAGTTCTGTATCTTTGCATATATAAATTATACTCACTTCACATAAAACACAACCCTGCATTGTTACTGAATCACATGATTAYTTTTTCTTAACAGATAAAGTTTAGGTTACATATATGTGGAAAAGTGGTAACTTTCACGTCAAGTATTTTTTCATTTTAAAGTACCACCAGCCCACATTGAAAGTCAAACTGTGAATGCAAAATGCTTCATTCAGGTATGACAGCTCTCTGCTTTTTTTTAGGTGTTTTACACCATGCCACACAATTTTGGGAACAGCCTATTTAAATCCAAATGCCAAAGAGCTCCTCTCTGGTTGGATTCCAATTTGGGAAAGGATTAGACCTAACTACACAGCTGGCTGTTCTTCCTTTATGAGGCTCATCTTGTTTTGCAGCCTACTGCTGAAGGCTCATTGCTTCTCCCAGTGTGTTAGATATAACATGATAGGATGTGCCTTTAGGGGGTTCTTACACTTCATGTTGGTGGAATCAGTTGCCATTGGAGGTTAGCAATTACAATATATTAGTTTTGTCAAGGCTGCTTTAAAAATAAACCAATCCGTCTATTTCCGTGGAGAAGCTGAGATACCTTTCGTGTTAGTGGCAACTTTCTTTTGACTTATGCAGAAGGTTCCCTGTGGTTTCAATATCACCATTAATATTTCATTTAATCTAATTGCTTAATGTAGGACTCATTGGCCTGATGCTTCCCTGTCACTGCTCTGACCTCTGCCTCCCTGGTGCTGCTGAGCAGGGACAACAGGAGCGTTGTAAGGAATAGCTGCTCATAGCGTCACTGATTGAGATCCAGAGRGGATTTTTGCATCTATGCTCATACTCACAAGGCTGGTCTTAACAGACACCATTTTTCGTYGTATGCTGCAGAGTATCTACAGACAGGACAAGTCCCTAGGTGCAGACAGAGAAGCTGTGGCAGAGATGGAGTCATACAGGAGATGGTTATGGAGCTTGACAAGTTTTGCAGTTTCCATAGTGGAGGAGAAAAAGGAAGGWAGAATAGAAAAAAAGTGGTGCACCACCCACACAGAAAACAGGAGGACCTACATCACACAAATTAGGGCAGAAGGTTGCTTGGGAGTATGGCATGGCTCTCATGTTCTCTTTGGCAGAGTCTTTCTGGTCTAAGCTTTCCAACCAGTCACAATAACTTTCCTCGGGTGACACTTTGGACTTACACTGAAATGACACAGCAGATTCTCAGCCACCCTTAAAAGAGGGCTCAGCTGCACTCACACCACTGACTCGAGCCACTTGGCTGTGCAAGGTTCAGGATTGTTACAAACAGGCAGCATGGATGAGGCTACCTTGTTTTGGGGAGAGAAAATAAGTTTAGCTGCAGGGAGAGAAGCCATGCTATGCCACTTATCTTGAAGGTCCAAGGATATTTCCTTTCCAGGTATATTTCCTCCTATGGCAAGAGCCTAAGAAGAAATCCCAGAAAACAATTTATAAGGTATAAGGGATCTATAATGCGTATTTTCTATGCCAGTTGGTTCTCTGTCTCAGAATGCATTTTTTCTTCACTGTACAAGGCAATAACAGAGCCCACAGAAGTACCACAGTTGCTGGTGATACCACCATTGTCATGCAAGGCCAGCACTGGGAGGATGCCTCCACAAYGCAGGCTCTAATTGCAAGGCTTAGATTAGGGCCAATGCTATGTGAGATGTACCAGATTTGTGTCTTGGCTGGCATCAGGGGGGRAAAAAAMCAAACCAAACCAAAAAACCAAACACAGTGTTTCATGACCTTCTGAAAAAGTATCTTTGTGATGTCAGAGATGGGGAACTGCACAATGCCACTTAATAAAGTCTCTTCCCAGGGTACACTCAAGCAGTATCTAAGATATTTCACCATTCCAACAAATATCACAAAGGTTGTTTTGTTTTGGTTTAATACGCGTACAGACCTTTTTGAACAAAATAACAGGACAGACTGGCATGCCCATATGCCTCCCTCACTCTCTAGGATATGGACCTAGCAGCATCTTCAAGGGAGGGCCGCTAAGTAGCAAGCCAGCGGGGACAGGACCACACGTGCCCTCTTCTCAGACTACCTCATCCATTACAGCTCTAGCAAAAAGAACAACCCATGCCAGGATGAACGGCGTGAGAAAATACAAGTGAAAGTTAATCCATTATAGCAGAGTTTGGGAGCACAGCAGCTGAGATCCTGCCACAGACAGGAGGGCCCACTGGCTAACAATAGCCTTCAAATGTGTCTTCATACAAAGAGAAGGTTCTTTTATCTGCCTCCTGCCAGGTAGGCAAGTGAGCAGAAATTTAGCAGCACTTCTTCTAAAGATGCTCAACAGAAGCCTYACTGCAGAGATTTAGATGAAAGCAATACCACTTTCTCAAAGCTGGAAAGTCCAATTTGGTGGCAGTCACTTTGCAGCCTCTCCGAAGCAAGTCAATGGTGTCATCGCTGTTCCTGGGAGGCCTTGATGGTTAAAGCCACCAGTGACACTGGCCGTGCTGCTAATATTGTCTGGAGAGATGCCAAGTGCTAAATCCTTTCTGTGTCTCAAAGGTTTTAGTACCTGACTTCAAGACGCAGCATGGAGTCTTACATGACCTTTGGTGAGACACTTAATCACCTCCTGAGTTTCTTGAGCTTTGATAATACTTTCTTCCTCACAAAGGAAATATGTGCACTTATATATATACAGGCATTTTTATCTGTCTTATATAAATTAGCAGTTCAAATTCAGGATGTTAAATGGGGAGGATGTGAATGAGGATGTGAAATAAGTCCTCTTGAAAGACACACCATTAATACCTTGAACCGGAATCTGGAGCAATATTTTTCTCTCAACCTTGGAAAATGTACTTCCTCCCCATTCTTCACTTTTCCCTCCTCTCCATGTAGCATTTCTCCTAACCCACTACTTCACTCTACTCTGTGTCAGTGGCAAGGAGACTGGGCTGACCTTAGGTGCTCCCACTGTGCACAGGAACAGTTTCAGGGTACCCTTTTTTGCAGGCTGTGGAGAGCAGCAGTCACGGGGGCTGTGCAAACTGTGGGTGCAGCACAGCTGATCCCTTGGGACGTGGTGCTGCAGAGAAAGGCATCAGGAGGCTCTTCCCTACTCCTCCCATGTGCTGGGCATAGGATCTTACCACAGCTCCCCATTAAAATCAACACTGCATCTACACACCAAAGCATGGGGCTTTTTTGGGGCACAAACTTAAAGCTGGGTTTACCAAATTAATAAAGACAAAAATAACTTTTGATTCTTCTTGTTCTATCTTCCCTTCTGATTAAGCCTGGGAAAGTTCCCAGATGTCTCTTAGAAAGCAATGCTTAAATTTATTCAGTGTGGGAGCTTACAGTCTTAACTAACCTCGTAGCTATGCCTCTCATTACAGCTGTCCTTCTGATGTCCCAGCTTAGATTCCCTCATGCTTTGTCTTCTGAGGCACTGAAGAAGAGGAGAGAGCTGAATAATCTATTCTGGTCAATGAATGCACTTTTAAATAAGCAGATATACGATGAGAGTTAAGATGTCAAAATTTCATCTTAGTGTCTGCAGATAGGAGTGAGAAGAAAAACACATTGTAGGATGTATCAAAGTTGTTTGGCTGGTGGACTTCACTATATATCATCTACATAGCAATGGCTTTGGTTTTTGTACATAGCAATGCTTTTTCTCTGCAGTTCTTCCCTGAAGCTCTCACATTAATCTACCTTGATTTTTAATCATTAAACATGAAATTTTATTATATTAAATTTTACAGGTTATAGTTTTATTTTTTCTCGTCCTTTCCCTTGTGTTACCTGGCTGGAGAAGTATAAAATGTTTCAAGCGAAAATGTTTATGTCCTAGTATTTGAAGGACATATATAAACAAGAAGGCATACCTAGAGGTTATCATTGGGCTTGAAAGGTATTTTTCTTCTGAATTTGTGGATGAAAAAAAAAAATCAAGATCTGTTAACACCAGCAAAAAAGGCACTGGGTTTTCACCAAAAAAAAAAAAAAAAAAAATTAAATTAAAAGAAGCAGGGGATAAATATCCATGCTTTGATGTTTCCAAAAGCAAACAGGGGGAATTGGAAAGTCAACCAACTTTATTTCCATTTAAAACTTCAAAGTTAAGAAATGAAAGAAATGAAAATTAAACTGAAGAATGTAGCTTGACTTCAATTCTTATATTTATTTTGTAGTTTTCTAATAGATTTTTTTTTWAAACTTTGTTTTGGCTTGATCTTATTTTTTTTCTCTTTGTTTGTTCAGATCTATTTGACACTAAAAATGCCCAGGATTTGCATAAATGTTGGAATAACAATTGATAAAAATAGAAGACTATTAAACAATGGGATTACTAGGATSCCATACCAGGAAAAACCTTTTCTAGTGAGCTTGAGTAAACTAAGGAATAAAACTATGAAAAAATACTTTTCTTCTTAGCTTTCATCACCACAATGTGTCTGGGGGACAGATTCCTACAGGTGCTAAAACCCACCATAATTTCAGCCATTCAAAACCAGACCACATACAAACACGATTACCCGTTATATACTGAAGTTCAAAAATATTATACAATTCTAGCATTTTCTTGGGATCAGTCCTCCAAATTGACCTGTGAATGATCCCCAGTTTTAAATTCACTGCACCACAACATTTACAGGCTGGATCGATGGGCTGAGGCCAACTGTATGAGGTTCAACAAGGCCAAGTGCCGGGTCCTGCACTTGGGTACAACAACCCCATGCAAC
>JAYKAV010002825.1:325160-344718 GCA_035582835.1 Phoebastria nigripes
CAGGCTGCCCAGGGAAGTGGTGGAGTCACCATCCCTGGAGGTATTTAAAAGACGTGTAGATGTGGTGCTTAGAGACATGGTTTAGTGGGCATGGTGGTGTTGGGTTGATGGTTGGACTTGATGATCTTAGAGGTCCTTTCCAACCTTAATGATTCTATGATTCTATGATTCTATGATTTTTTAGCTATAATCTCTATTACTTATTTCTGCACTCACTGGAATTGCTGGAGATGATAGATGTATTTTTTCCTGTGCATGAGTGTAATTCTGTAGTTTGATGTGTCAGCTCCAGTGTTATCGGGAATCATTTAAAAAAGTATTTGCTACAGAACTCCTCTTGACACCTCCCAAGCTACTCCAGATGTCCTACAAACTATCTTCACTACATAATTAAAAAAGCTGGCACCTTTTCTCTACAGCATCCTGCTTTAGACATTAGTGTACTATTTTCATAACTCAGTCTTCCCTTCCCCAGTGAAATCACCGTGAGTTTTGCCATTTATTTCCATGGTCACAGGACCTGGCCTGGAGGCCTGACCATGCGGATCTTATCCTGGGTGACATCTGATCCGCGCTCTAACACTGCAAAAAGCTATGGTGCCCTAAAATTAAGGCATTTCTGGGAAGGCCTCACTAATGTCTTTTCCACAGTGTCCCTCCTCTAAGCCTTAGGTCCTTAAACACAGCATCTGTCACAGCCGGCTCCACTAAATAGACAGCAGAAACTGTTCCAGGTCAAGGTCTGGGGCTGGAGAGCAACGTGATTCCTAAGTGCTTTAAAGTTTCACTATGTCTTGGACATTTCATGGCAGGTTATACACTGCATGTTGTCCTCTCTGAGATAAACCCAAAATGTTAGACATTTTGTTTTTAATTTCCAGATAACTGTGTTTTTTGTGTGGTTTTTTTTTTTTTAATCTTCTTTACATATAAGATAATCTAGGATAGGTAATCGCAATGAAACCATCTTTTAACTGCCTCATGGGTAGCCCTCAGCTTCGACACGAATGACATCAGATAGAGGTGAGAGGCTCATCTTGTCCCCATAGATGCTCTAAACTCTGTTTTTTTCCAAGAGGTTAGCAAAATGCTGATCAACTGATGGCAACTGTGACGGTGGCATTAGGTGTTTGGAGGAAGATTTTCAAAGGTACAAAAGCACAGCCTCCTTCTTACTGAAAGCCAATGGGATGTAGCATTTTATACCTGCTTTGGACCTTTGAAGGGCTCTTCTTTCTCCATTAAAACAATTGTCTTCCTGCTGACTCACTCTGTGCAGATGTCTTACCCAAATAAGCCCTAAAACTCAGAAGAAATCCACATGGGTAGACAAGTTCATGTTTATGCATCTGCCAAAATAACTGGGACTCCAGGTGTTATCTTGAGACCACCACCATATGTCAAACAGCATCTAGGCAAATGCATCAATTAAAGACTGAGAAGGAAAAAGACCGTGTGATCCCTCCTGAACACCAAAGCCTTTTGGGCTGCAATACCCTTCTAGATTTCCATTCCCTCTGTTCCCATCTGAGGTATTTCTGAATTTAAGCTAGCTTCGCAGGTAGCACAGCAGTAATAACCAATGATGGAGAGCTACAAAGTTATGTGAAGAGAGCACTTGCAAAAACCGTAATCCTGGAGAAATAAGAGTTCCCCTATACCACTTAGCAAACTCCAGGAATTTATGGGTTTTGGTGTTTTTTTCCCTTCCAATGCATAAAGAAGATGCACAGTGTGCTATCCTGTATTGGGCATTCATTGGTTTGTACTCTTCCCCCAATTCCTAAAGAGTGTGCTTAAAGTGAGAAAGATATTGCATGAGTGGAGTGCTGGCATTTTTCCCAGCACGGATCTGAGTACTGGCAGTTTTCCTGAACTAAGAGGGACATTTCTATTTTGTCCCTTTCTGCTTCACTTGAAGAAGGATAAAAAATGTGCAGCAATAACAGGAATCAAGAAACCAACTAATCCTACAGTTAATTCTGCTTCGGAGTCCTGCTATTTCACTCAAACACATGTTACCGCATTCAAGCCACTCTCATTTTCCTGGCTGTCTCTGCATAACACACGTATATGTTACAGACCAGGTGGTGAGTACGGAGAGCAGCTGTGCCCAGGCCTGAATCTGAGTAAGCAGCTTCATTATCAAAAGGTTTTGCATGGGAATCGTTCTGTATCTGTGATCAGCATCGTTGCCTTTCTTTATATTTTGTTTCATGTTGCTATAACTTTCAGAGGCAGAGCAATTAGACTGGCATGCGGCTTTCTGTATGAATGCATATTGTGAATTTACAGGCTAGCTTAATGATGTTTTCTGGTTTGTTCTCAAGTCATTTTCTAATAATTCCTATCATTATGTTTGCCCTTTTGGCTGCCACTGAGCTGGCGTTTTCAGGTGATGACTGTACAATCACTTTCCTAAGCAGGAATAGCCAATTCGAATTCTGACAATGAGTATACATGGTTTCCATAGTTTTTTCCTATGCACCTAGATTTATTTTTGTCAACAGAGAATTTCATTCTTTTGTGCAGACATTGAGAGCCTTTAAAGATTCTTTAGTTCTAAATAATCTGAATAATTCTCTGTCAGCAATGATTTTACCAGATCATTACCTCAYCCCCTGCAAGAGTATTACGCACAGCACAGCTAAGGCTCCTGCTCATAACTTCCTTCGTTGTGAAAATTAATCACCTTGTTTCTGATCTATTTTGTTTCTGATCTTTTTCTCATTATTAGTTATCAGCCTTCTCTCTTACACTGTGACAACTTCTTTAACGTGGGTGTGAAAGCATTTCTTTGGTGCAGGGCACTATGGGAATCAAAATACCCCATGCTGACCACTTGTTCCTGCCTGTGTATTTTGGGCTCTGATTCTTTGGATCTGACCCTCTACTCAGTTCCTTAAAAGCCCCTTTTCACTGTGCTTCACTTATCCAGCACTGCTGAGGAATCCTTTGAGACATTATCCTGCTGGACTGTCATTTAAAGTTTGTAACACTGAAATTATGCCAGCCAGGCTGATAAAAACTCACAAAAGGAGAACAGAGAGAGACAGAATAAGAGCAATGCAGAGGATATGACAAAACCTCAGATAACAAATAGCACATGGAATTGCAAACTTGTGTTGAAATAAAAACAGTTAAATAGGCATGGATGCATTTTCAGTAGAGCTCCAAGGATATGATCTCCAGTTCTGTAGGCCATTCTGCTTACACTTGCATCCAGTCACAGCTATCTAAAAAATACATTGTTTTGCTCATCCAAATCTTGCCTTAAAATATTTGACAGTTTTTATAACATCAAGCTGAGTTTGTTTGTTTGCTGGGCAGGAGCCTCTTCTGAAGTCTAACAAACTGAGTTATGGGKACTGACTGGGTCAGTGAGATAGTGCCATTGCCTCAGTGCTATAAATGATAAAATAACAAAAATTTCATTAGGGCAGCATGGTAACCAATGTAGGACTCATCCTTTAAAAGGGAAGTCACTGAGAATTAACATCCGCACAGCTCCATTCCTAACAACATATGCTTTCACTTCCAAAATGTTTTAATTTGAATTTTCATGAGTACAGGGCTACTATTTACTGCTGAAGGTATAGTACTGTAAATAAAGGGTACAAAAAAAAAAAAAAAATTGTTATCCCCCTGGTTATTCAAAATTTGGACATTAATGTGTCTTGATATTTCCTAGTGTACGAAATTTTGTCTGACTAAAAATAAAGGTAATCATCATTTTCAGAGGCAACCATCAACTCCAGAGGAATTGGGCTCARGCTTTCTGAAGAGGCTTTTTCTTCTTGCCCTAGCATGAGCAAGTCTATTTGTGTAAGGCACGGATAAGAATAACTACAAACTTGAATAAGACTTCTGAACTCTATTTGACAACAAACACATGATAGTTACCTGCACCTTCAGCTCTTTGCTTTTTTAATATTTTTACTAGATCCATGGGACTGTTGTGGAAATGGAAAAGTATGTGATCAATCTTCCAAATCTGTCGTGTTTGCAGTTGTGTTCAGTTATTATTTGAAAATGTGAAAATCATATGATTTTTACCTTGGGATCAACAATACTTGGACAAAGATGGTATGAAAGTAATTGTATATGAAATTATTTGATAGTCTGAAGTTGAGTAACTATAATGCATCAAAATGAATATTTTTGGTATAGGTCTAAATCAAGAACTAGAAATAATCTTCCATGTGCCATTAGAATCACAGAATCACAGAACAGCCCAGGKTGGAAGGAACCTCAAAAGAAACTCTCTTGAAAACCTCTAGTGATGGGGACTCTACCACATCCCTGGGGAGGTTGTTCCAGTGATTGATTGTTCTCACTAAAAAACTTCTTTCTTATATCAAGATGAAACCTCACGTGGTGCAACTCGTACCCATTGCCCCTTGTCTTCTCCATGTGGCTCCTTGTGAAGAGAGAGCCTCTGTCCTCTTTGTAGCCACCTTTTAAGTACTGGAATACTGTGAAGAGGTCCCCCCCGAACCTTCTCTTCTCCAGGAAGAGAAGACCAAATTCCTTCAGTCTTTCCTTGCTATTTTCCTCAATATTATTTTTTCCACTTTTATTAGGGTACTAATAAAAGTAAGCCTATATTTGATATTATGCTGCTCCTATTGGTACCTCTGTAAATCTCCCATCACCATTGTAGACTTATAAATGCAGTCTGTCTTGCTCTTTTTTAGCCCAAGAGCCCAAGACAACCACAGCATCCATGCTGATCCTGAAAAGCTGCTGTTAATTCACTTCCATAATTTCACACACCATTTGTATCCCTTCCTCACGTTACAGGGCTAGCTTACAATGAAACTCTCCTTCCAAACATCTCCAGCCCCCATACTAAGTGAGATGTGAAATTAAGGACACTTTGGGGAGGGTTTGTTCAGCTTGTACGCTCTGCAACCCCATGGTTTTGCATGGGATGTTACATTTAYGCTAATTAAAACTGAAAAATTGCTTCTGATGTAATTGAGTGTTTGCAGGATCCTTTTCCTACGGTTTCCTTTTTTTTGGAGTCAGAAAGTAGTAAGTTTTACTACAGGGAGAGGTGGAAGTCTTGCTGAAAGGGCCCCATCAAGGGTAGTATAGGTGTTTCTCTAATTCCTTAGTGAACCAACCTAGCTGAATGCCATTACATCATCGTACTCTTACCCCATCAAATTGGAATCAATATTACTTAGGACAACATTTCATTAGAATTTTATGCTCCTAATTATAATATATACTGCAGCTATTGGACTGCCTGTTCTTTGCTTGTCGATTCAAGTGTCCTTGCCAAGGTAACCTGTAAACTGCATTATATAGGATTTATTACATCATTTCCTTTGTGAATATAAGGTGATTATCACCTTCATTACTAGTCAGAGATGTATGCGCTATTGTATTTTAAGTGTATTAGTGCCTTCCACGTGGCACATGGCAATTTACAATTACAATCACTTCCCCTTAATCGTTATACTACAGTCTATTAGCAAATTGCATTTCCTAAGGCCCAGAAACATTTTTGTTTTTTTGAAATCATCCTTGAAACACAAGGGTTTTGGTTTCTTAATGGTTGATTGCTGTTTCACTTTTACACCAACCCCTAAATGGTTTTTCCTAGCCTGCTATCACCTTGAAACCAGTATGCTGAAGGTACTAASCCAGCAACGCCCACGTTCTTATGCGGAAAACACAAAAATACCAGGACTTAGGACCTAGGATGACACTGAAAAATACCAAAATTAAATCAAAGTGCCCCTTATCTTACTCTTTCAAATTGAATTATTGGATTCTGTGCAGACAGCATCTCAACTGCAAAGCATCTGCAAAGCAACTTCTAAACCAGATCTAGATGGGAGAGAAGCTGGTACTTCATGCCCCCAAGTAATTTTCTCAGTGTTTTAAAACCCAAAGCTATCAATTAATCATCACTGTCATTCAAGTGACACAGACTGTACAGAATGTCACTATGCTCATTGCTAAAATGCAAGCCCCTTCCCAGTGGAAAAGAGAACACATTTAGAGGAATAAAGGAGAATATTTTACTATCATCTCTGTGATAACACATTTGTTCTCCTTTAACTTCATCTTCAGTCTTCTTCCTATATAAGAACTTGTCTCAGATATTTCTTATACTTTGCTATGCATGTGCACTGCTTACTTTTCAATTTATCAGGCCAGATTTGAATTGTCTGTAGATTTTCTGTTACTCGGGGGCTTGGATCATATCACAGAAGTTAAAAGAAAATTTTAAAAAGCTCTGAATGAAAAAAAAAAAAGAAAAAGATAAGTAGAATATAGTCATCTGTCCTCAAATTTGATCCCTGAGAAAATGCAGTGGGATCTCTTAATGACTAACAGTTTGACAACTCAATCTACGACACCCRTGTTTCCTGAGAACATTCAGTTAATATTGCTTCAGAAGGAAGAAGACCATATTTTGAATCAAAAACAATACTCTTGCATCCATTCTCCTCAAGGCTTTCTGGCCAACAACAGCAAGGAACAGAAAAATAAGATCTAACCTGAGGCAGCACTGAGTAACTCCACAGTGTAAACCCAGCTGCATGCTTGAACCTAAGAAACCATCCTCTTGAAACCTTCCACATGACAGTGAATAGATCTTCACTCGTGAGAATGGTTTGGAAAGTGATGGCAGAGCTGAACAAGCTGTGAATTTTGTATTCAGACCTATGTTTCTCCATCAGAAAGGTTCTGAATGAGTGAAGTTGAACAAATGAGCCCTGAACAGATATTCTGCTTCACTTATCTCCCCGCTGCAGTCTCCACTTAGCTCAATAGCAGATTTTCTAATCTCTGTTTCACCAGCATTAATGTCAAGGAATGATGGGACGCTCAGTCAAGATTGCAAGGCAGGCTCTTCCTTTCTCTCATTTTGACATTTAGAGATTTAATCCTTTGCAATCTGTGTGTATCTCACTGTCCACTACAAGCTGGTTTAACCCTTTGCTAATCTCATTCAGCATTTTTGAAACAGGACTGAAAAGCAGCAAAAAAAAAGAGTTACAGAGTCTGTTTGAACATAGAGCCCAATTCATGGACTGTCTAATGCTCTATAACAAGCACATGAAAGGGAAAGGAGGAGAAATTATACACAAAGGAGAACTTGCATTTGGGCCAATGCATTAATTTATTCACAGTTATAGGAACCGAATCTGAAATTCCTTATCAGCTGGAACCTCCCTTGGAAAGGAATCCCTCTTCTTGATGGATTTACAGAGAGTAGTTGTATCCACTCTCAGACTCCCTTTTGCAAAATGAAACAACACAAGTGCTTTGTGGGTTTTGTCACATCTCTTTGCACACAGGAACATGGAAGTGCTGAAAGAGAGGATGCAGTCATTTGGGAAAATCATTGTAAGAGTGACCTACATTATCTCTAAGCCAGATCAAGTGCCCCAGCCCAGGAATGTAATATATTACTGTTCATGGCCAAGCTGAGCTAACTCCTCTAGAACTCCAGCTGCATGGTAAAAGAACCTCATTAGTCTCCTTTTGTAAGACAAGGACTCCACTATCTTAACCCTCTTAGTAATCTGTTTCTGTCTCTGTTCCACCTTCCAGCTTGAGCTTATTTGTCTTAACCATAAGTACATGCTGTATGCCAGAGGGAAATCCTGTCATCACCTGTGCAATGGCATTATTGTTTGTGTATCTCAACTGGGGATGGATTAGTTGATAAACCCCTCATGAGCACACTACATCAGTACCTCACAGCTACCCTCCGATCAGTCAAGTCACTGGATAACGGAAGAAGGAGTGGTATCATTTCTCTGAATGTCTTTGCATTTTACTGGCAAAAAATAAGCTTCATTCCTCTTAAGTATCACCGTAAAGAAAATAAGATGGATTCTACTCTGCCTTCTATATAATGTACTATATATTTTGTCTGAGTACCTATGACAGGATGTACTATTAGTAATGATATGTGATTCAGAAAGAATAGGTGGATTGTCATATACCAGGCATGATCTAGTCTGTATCGAATAACAAAACTTTCAACTGACAGGCAGAAATGTCAGTTCATTTTGTAGGAGTGATTTTCCTTTCTCTTTCCAATGGAGATTTGCTATCTTTGGATTTCACTGCAACGTAATGTTAAACTCACTGTAGTACTGAGGAAGCAACTGCTCTTGTGAGTAGGAATGGCAAGTAAAAATGCTAAATGACCATTAATCTTGATGTTCTGATCAAATTTTAATTAAGAGGAATATTTTTATTTTCTGTATTCTAAATAATCCCCTTTAACAGTTAAATAGTAAAGTGGGATTGAGAGAGAGTAAAAACCTGTTGTGTCTCTGTTCCGGTAGCATTCTCTGACTTTATGTAAAGAGGGAAAGATTGATACATAATTTGTAAAGGTAGGGGAGATAAAAGCCACTGTAGAATGTATATGTTGCACAGCTGCAACTATTTTAGAATATGCAGATGACCACCATGCAAACAAATGGTTGTTTGAGTTCCCAAAAGTAAGAGGGAAGATATCAACAAAGTGCAAATCCACTCTCTTACATTCCAGGAAACAGCAGTAAGATCTCACTAAATCTGAAGCAAGTCAGAAACTGGTGTCATTTTTCACAATAATACCAGAGATATTTACGAAGCTCTTAATAAAAAAGTACTACTGAGTTTTCCTGACCAAACATAAAGAAAAAAAAAATTAAAATCCTGGTGCAAATGTAATCAAAATTGATCTTTAATGTTCCAAGACCAAAACCCATAGCTTCTTCCACAGAAGAAGACAGTCCTGTGCTGACCGCTCTGTTTGACAGAATGGCAAGGATCAAAAGAAAAGACCAGATAATATATGTGGACAAATGTTAAACGCTCAGCCAAGTAGGACCAAGGAATTATCTCTTAACAGAAACAGTGCAACCCTCTTTGCTTTGTTCCTATAAAGCTGGACTAAATAGACAGTAAAAACAAGCTTATATTTTAGAGTGTAATGGAACAGATGTTCTTTTTTCACCTCCGATGCCTTTTCAAAACAGGGTTGTGTCAAGATAGCTTGTAAGTAATGGAACATCTAGTACAGTACAAATATCTTATATTGAAATGCATTTTTAAGAAGAACAACACAGTAKATAGTAGAATTATAAAGGTATTTAAATTTACATAGTTATCACTGTTTCTTAGAAAAAAAAAAAAAAAGGACATTTCGGGAATATACAAAAGACTCTGTCCTCATCCCTTACCAAACCAAAATTTTATCCCTTTAGAGTTTTATTTTCGACCCCTAAATTCCTATTTCTTTGATAAACCTGCTTAAGAGATTCATTTCTTGGAGTACTAAAAATTAATGACTGAATTTAAAAGCATTCCTGACTTCATCAGATATATAATTGAGAAGTGTATCCTCCCAATATTTGTGCTGATCTGACTCCCTCACTCCCAAATTACTGATTACTCTTTCAAGCTACACAAAACATCCCAAATCCAAAATTACATAAAAAGAAACAAAATCTGAGACAATTAGAATTGGTGGAAGTTGTAGRGTTATCTGAAAGAGACGGCTGACTTCTAAGGAGTTACTGGAGAGGAAAAGGCAATTACAGCAAATCTGAGCTCTTTGAGCCAACGCATGTTGCTGGGCAAGAGGAAGGAGGTAGAATCATTTTTGTGCATTCATTAATTTATTTAGATCATGTGGGCTGAAGGACATTGAAAATGTTGTCCTGGTTTCCTGTTGGCAGGCAGAACCATCCCAACATGATTAACTCCAAAATCCATTTAATAAAATCACAAATCACGTTTAAAAGCAGCAGTAGGTCTCTCAGATACCCATGGAGCCAAATACAAAGCACAAAAGCCAAACACAGCTAAGGGAATTCGGTAAAGAAAGTTCATGTCACTCACTACCTACTTGCTAATGAAATTTGTGGGAAGCTGCAAACTTGATCACACTGCTGTTTGAGGATGTTTGGCTTTTCTAGGCAACCATGTGTACAGTTTTCTCTCTCTAATTATTGGTATTTGGCATCACAGAATCATGGAATGGTTGAGGTTGAAAGGGACCTCTGGAGGTCAGGTTGGACAGGGCTTTGAGCAACCTGATGTAGTGAAGGATGTCCCTGCCCACAGCAGGGGGAGTGGACTAGATGACCTTTAAAGGTCCCTTCCAACCCAAACCATTCTATGATTCTATGAGGTCATCTGGTCCACTCCTCCTGCTCAAGCAAGGTCACCTACAGCTGGCTGCCTAGGACCATGTCCAGACAGCTTTTGAATATCTCCAAGGAGGGAGACTCCACCAACTCCCTGGGCAACCTGTGCCAGTGCTCAGTCACCCTCACAGTAAAAAAGTGCTTTCTGATGTTCAGACAGAGCCTCTTGTGTTTCAGTTTGTGCCTGTTGTCTCTGGTCCTGTCACTGGGCACCACTGAAAAGAGCCTGGCTCCATCTTCTTTGCTCCYTCCCTTCAGGTATTTATAGACATTAATAAGATCCCCCCTCAGCCTTCTCTTCTCCAGGATAAACAGCCCCAGCTCTCTCAGCCTTTCCTCATAGGAGAGATGCTCCAGACCCTTAATCATCCTTGTGGCTCTTTGCTAGACTCTCTCCAGTATGTCCATGTCTTTCTTGTACTGAGGAGCCCAGAACTGGACACAGCACTCCAGGTGTGGCCTTACCAGTGCTGAGTAGATGGGAAGGATCACCTCCCTTGACCTGCTGGCAATACTTTTTTTAATGCAGCTGAGGATACCATTTGCCATCTTTGCAGCAAGGTCCCATTGCTGGCTCATGTTCAACTTGGTGTCCACCAGGACCCCCAGGCCCTTTTCCACCAAGCTACTTTCCAGATAGCTTTTTCATTTCGTAAGTAGAAGGACTGGGTTTTCCTGAAAGGGCCAACATTTCCCTTAAGGGCATCTAGGCCTTGGTTAAAAAGTAGGAAAGACGCAATACTTGAGTTCCAGATTGGAAAAGGGCAATAAGACAGCCAAAGTGTACAACCATGTGAGGACATCAAGTTGTGTGGAATGCATCTGATGATAGGTCTTAAACCAAAGTGGAAGACAATTGTGTGACAGTCAACAGGATGGTTGGTTTATGGACATAGATCATTACCAACCCATAAAGTCAACATGTATTCATGACTTGTGCATCTCCAGCAGTGTATGTACAGTTTTGATTTACCAGTTTAGGAAAATGCATTTGACTAAGAATACCATATCTTCTTGCACTCATAGTGGGAAATAACATTGTATTTGAGATTATTCTTACAGAGACCCCTTTAATATTATATAAACTTTGATAAATTTTAAACTATCACTTTGTGGCCACAAGTTTCAGGGGTTCGTTTGTGTGCATGAGCTCTTCCCACAAACCACATTAAACTGATAAAAATTTGTTTTTAACTCAAGTAGTGCAGTCTATACTCAAAATTACTGTTTTAACTACTGGCTGCATTAGCACACAGGAGACAGCAAGTCTAGCTGCTGGATAAGGTACTCAGTCATTTGGTGAAGGTTATTAAACTATTTAGCCATTACTGATAATATGATTTACCATGCTATTATGGTCATTATTATCAGTATTTATGTTGCTCCTAGAAGTTCAAATCATGGACAATGCATCCACTAAGCTGGACTCTACCTGAAAACACAATCTTTTCCTCCAATATGTTCCCCAAGACCCCTGGGACCACGGGTACTTCAGTGGAACACAGTAGGCTTTCTCAACTCCTAGAACTATTCCTAGCACAATTTTGGCCTGGGCCAGCWCGTACTGCCTAGAAGAACTCATAAGTATGGCTGGTCGGTAGCAAGGACCAAGGGCAATGGACCATTCCCCACGCGGATATAGAAACTCCATGCCAGTTGAGCCTTGACATTGCTAGAATGGATGCCATAGAAGAGCTTTRCTCTTCCCAATCTAGGAGACGAAAACAGGAGAATACGTGCAAGGCAAAACAGAGACCTATTTATATTATTGACTTCACTGCCACATGACAGATTCTGCTGATGGCAGATATGGGTCCGTGATGTGCCTCAGGAGGGCAACCCTGGCTTAGTAAAAATCTCAGTCCTAATAGTAGTATTAAAGTTAAAAAAAGAAAGAAATGTGTATGTTTGCATTGAGAGTAGTATACCTGCTATCCTTTATTTTTCCTTTTCCTTCCACTGCCATAAAGCCCAGAYGCCTTTTGCAAGCTGGGACTGATAAGCAGGACTCAGCTGAATTCACCTGAGCTGGTGCAGGGCGSTCGTTTTGCAAGCTGGCTGATCACAGTGAACCCATTGTGATGGGCCCTCAAGAGCTCCAGGGATACTTCAAAGGAAATGCATCGAGATGGGGGAGAAGGATGGGAAGGAATTTGCATTTTAAATGTGACACTTCCATGAATGAATAATAAGGGATTTGTAAGGCTGGCCACCAAGAATTAGAAGAAAAAAMCCCTCTTCATTGGTGCTACAGCTAATTCTTCAGGCCTGTTTTCCAGTGATATTAACACACAGTTTCTTCCTGCAGAGGCTTTGTGCAACCAAAACGATTAAAGAGGTACATCAGTTAAAGAAGAATCTACTCTAGGGAAGATGGAGCCAAGCACTTAATCTTACGACATTTGAAAGCTGCCAAAATGGGTGGCTGGACTTCCACGTGAGGTCTTCAGGCTTTCTTAGGAATGGGTTGTACGGGCGAATATTATGAAAACTGGGCTGTCTCAATGAACATGATGCAGTTTTCACAATATCCCTTTAAAACTGAAGTGTTGGGGATTTTTGTTTTGTGTTGCTTTGTTTTTTTTCCTCTAAAGTTTCAATACTCAATGTGCAGCAGGTTAGGACACTCGTTGGGAGTAACTCAGCAGCACCTCCTCTGTGCTTGAGCCCTACAATGCTGTGAGAGAAATGGGAGAATAGAGTGGCACATTCACTGTGGAGTTGTGTATCCTTCATTAGTACTGGCCTCATTCTTGTAAGCATTTTAATGACCTACAGGAGACAGGACCCCTTGCCATATATCATTTACAGCCCCTTAAATACTCACTGGCCTCCCAGCAAGCAACTCTCCTATGACATTGCATATGCTGAGAAACCGCAGTGATGAGCACAGCACAGGAATCCCATCAGAAATAAAAAAGACTTTTTGTTCCATTGAGTCACATCCCTGAGTCTCAGGCAACTCCTCCCCTCAGTGGCCAAATTGCATCCTAAAACTATGTTCAATTTGAAAGAGAGAAGATTCATTCTCTCCTGTCATCATGGTAACAATAAAAGATGGATTCATCATTAAATCACATCTAACCAAGTGCAACTGGGTGCAGGAAATTCAGCTAACACAGGATGGAAATGGTGGAGAGGTTACAGAAGAGTTAACCACCCTGGGAATAAAACAGGAGCAGATGTGGTCCTGTGCTTAGTTCTAGTGTGGTGTTTCACTGTGACACTGGGAAWATTGCTTAATTATGTGCTGCTGTTTCTTCAGTCACTAAAGCACAGTTAATATCATGTGCTTTCAAAAGCATTTGGAGATCTCCAGATGATAAATTGTGCGACGGAGGTAGACAGAATGCTATTCCTGTTGCTTATTATTATTATAGGAAAAAAAAGGACAGAACTAGGATTGTTTCCTCCTCTGTAGATTCCAGTATCATTTAGAAAGGAAAATAGAAAGCTATTTCTGGAATCATGCAAGGCATAAAATAAATAGCATAACTAGTATCTCACATGAATATCAGAATTATTTTGAAATTTATATGATTAAAAAAGGAAGAATTATCAGAACACACAATACTCCGCTTCCAGTAGCTGAAAACAAGTTATATATGATGTCATTTGAGCTGCATTTTCAAGGTAAAGTTCAAAGAAAGAGGTCTGAAGCATAAATAAGAATTTATATTTAGACACCTTATTCTAATATTTGCCTTATTTTTATCTTTTTAATATAACAGAGAAAATAAAAACGCTTCTCTGCAGAAGTAACATTTGCTTCTTGTGGGGCTGGACTCCTGTTCATTATATTGAGCAGATTGTTTGTAGCTGTGAATCACATTACAATGAAAAAGGCAGCAGTCCTATTTTCAAGTACAGACTCCCCGAATATGGAGCTGGATTCTGTAAAATATTTAAGCATTTAGTTAAGATATCTTGAAGCTAGTTTAGTAGGTACTAGAATATTGTTCCTACACTCTCATGTTTCAGCAAAGCCAAAAAGAAATGAACACAAAGCACTGGAACAGTTGGAACAAAGCGTACCACAAGTCTGAACTTTACACTGGCATGTTACAGGTATTTAAGGACTATTTTAAAGTAATTATTAATTTTTGTTTACCTGCTATCCTGACTATAACACTAGGACTACGGAAAATGACCAATAGTTTGCAAATATCAATAAACTAGGTACTCCTTTTTGTTATTCAATACCTAACTGTTCTCCAGCCTACACCCATCACCAGTGTGGCCTGCTCTCTATTTTGTCCTCAGTTTTAGCAGTGAGCTCTTCCCAAAAGCCTGGGAGGAGACACCTTAGCTTTATGCACTTCACCATCCTCATTGTCTAGTTAGGTCAGTTAGTGGCAGTAAACACAAAAAAGCTGAGTTAAGCCCCATGGTCCAGGTGGATCTTTTTTCTGACTTTGCAATGCTCTAATTTGCTTCTCTAAATGCTTCATGTGCTTTTTGCTCATCCATTTTCTTCAACATCCCTAAATAGCTCCCATCAAAAATGGGGGTAGTGGACTGGATGGGTTCCTGCCTTTACCTTCCCTTCTCTTCCCTTCTCTTCCCTTCTCTTCCCTTCTCTTCCCTTCTCTTCCCTTCTCTTCCCTTCTCTTCCCTTCTCTTCCCTTCTCTTCCCTTCTCTTCCCTTCTCTTCCCTTCTCTTCCCTTCTCTTCCCTTCTCTTTTTTCTGAAGGACACTTATTCAGCCTTGTGTATAGCCAGTAGAAAGGAGCAGGTAGCTCCCAAAGGTTTTTCATCCTCTAAGACAATATTAAAAGAGAGGCAAGACTGCTCAGCCTCTGGTGATAGCTACAATTTTTTACTGCCTAGAGGTGAGTTCAGAGAGCTCACTTAGACTGAAAATCTAACTTTTAGATGGATGAGTTAAAGAAGATGAATCTGCCTTTCTTCATTTGACTTCAGTGTGCCTCTTCTTTGGGAATCCTTACAGCTGGCTCACACAGGGATTTTTTGCATGAAATGAACTATAAGAAAGAAAACCTGTTGATGTTAAACATCAGCACCTTCCTCACTCAGGGGTGAGTCACAATCAATATTTGACCCAGACACAACAGTGACATTATTAGCAGAGGTTGTTGGGGTGGGGGATACATTTTCACCTGAAATTCCTTAGACAGTGAAAAATGGAGTGGAAAATAATGGAACACTACTAAAACCAAAAGAAATTATCAACATGAAGACAGAYGACCTACTGTAACCCAATACAATCAATTACACAGCAGCCCCAATAGATGGGATCAGTGTGCTTTAAATACACGCAGCTGAGTTCCTGGTATCTACCAAGAAATTAGCAGATCAAATTAATCCCCAAAGCACTTCTACTGAAATTGTCAGATATATGCCACAGATATTTTTGCTTCATTTATTTAAGCACATACTTTGAAGAGAGTGAGGTGCAAATAAAATCTCTTTGAGCTTGAAAGGTGAGAGCTTGGGAACAACTGACATAATTGTGCTCCTCTAATAGCCTCCAGCAAGTTACTTAACCTCTTTATATCTCAGTTTTGATGCCTTTAGAACAAGGATATTGATAGCTCTGCACGTCAGAGGGGTGCTCGAAGTGGTAAGTTAAGACCAGCTGGATGAAAGGCATGTAGGGCTTTTATTAACATCTGTATTATAACATCTTCAGTTTGGCACACTGTCTTACAGTCCCTTATGAAAGGAACGTGAGGCATGTAACAGTGTTTAGCATTAAATGCTTCAATCTCTATTCATTCTAATGAGAATGGTACCTGGGTTCACGCTGAGCTCCAGAACTGACAAGCTGGGTTCACCCTCTGTAATATCCTTTTATAAATCCTTTTTTTTTTTTTTTTTTTTTAACACTTCGTTACATGCAATTCTACTGTCTATAGCTTGAGAATCAGGCCCTTGGTTTAAGCCTTTGTAAAACCTGATAGCGTATTTCTCATTATGTCCATAGTAATTTCAATTATTTTCCTTTGTCTAAGACTTCCGTTACGCTTTGATGCCTGTGGACATTTTAAGTAACTACCTTTTTTATTAGCTGACTCAACACATGACAGAAGATTATTCTGCCCGGTTCTTCTCCTAGGGTCCTTTMATCAGCCAAAGTCCTTAGATGCCCTCTCTTAATAGATGCCCTCTCTTAATACCTCTGCCATAGTATCTGCAGGGGTGGAAGCATTTAGTGAATTTACCCTCAAAACACACCTTTGGGTTAGAGAAGATTTCTATCCATTTTTAGCAGAAGAATTGACCCAAATAATGTATAATTGAAACAGACAATTAGTTCAAACACCATTATCCAAATCTGGGGAAGAGGAACTAACACAAAAATGGACTGAAGGTTTTCCCATGGGAAAAGACACATGTCAAACTCAGGAACTAAGCTGGGATCCTCACTTCTCCATCCAGTTCCTTACCAGCCATCAGATCTGCTTAGACAGGTGTACTCTGCGCTGGGTAAAAAACTGGCTGGACGGCCGGGCCCCGAGAGTTGTGGTCAACGGAGTTAAACCCAGTTGGCGGCCGGTCACAAGTGGTGTTCCCCAGGGCTGAGTATTGGGCCCAGTCTTGTTTAATATCTTTATCAATGATCTGGACGAGGGGATTGAGTGCTCCCTCAGTAAGTTTGCAGACGACACCAAGTTGGGCGGGTGTGTTGATCTGCTTGAGGGTAGGAAGGCTCTGCAGAGGSATCTGGACAGGCTGGATTGATGGGCCAAGGCCAATTGTATGAGATTCAACAAGGCCAAGTGCCGGGTCCTGCCCTTCAACCACAACAACCCCATGCAACACTACAGGCTTGGGGAAGTGGCTGGAAAGCTGCCTGGCGGAAAAGGACCTGGGGGTGTTGGTTGACAGCCGGCTGAACATGAGCCAGCAGTGTGCCCAGGTGGCCAAGAAGGCCAATGGCATCCTGGCCTGTATGAGAAATAGTGTGGCCAGCAGGAGTAGGGAAGTGATTGTCCCCCTGTACTCGGCACTGGTGAGGCTGCACCTCGAATACTGTGTTCAGTTTTGGGCCCCTCACTACAAGAAGGACATTGAGGTGCTGGAGCGCGTCCGGAGAAGGGCAACAAAGCTGGTGAAGAGTCTGGAGAATAAGTCTTACGAGGAGCGGCTGAGGGAACTGGGACTGTTTAGCCTGGAGAAGAGGAGGCTGAGGGGAGACCTTATCGCTTTTTACAACTACCTGACAGGAGATTGCAGCGAGGTGGGTGTTGGTCTCTTCTCCCAAGTAACAAGCGATAGGACGAGAGGAAATGGCCTCAAGTTGCGCCAGGGGAGCTTTAGATTGGCTATTAGGAAAAATATCTTCCCCGAAAGGGTTGTCAAGCATTGGAAGAGGCTKCCCAGGGAAGTGGTTGAGTCACCATCCCTGGAAGTATTTAAGAGATGTGTAGATGAGGTGCTTAGGAACATGTTTTAGTGGGCATGGAGGTGTGGGGTTGATGGTTGGACTTGATGATCTTAGAGGTCCTTTCCAACCTTAATGATTCAATGATTCTATGATCAGTCCTTCAGTACAAAGACTGAAAATAAAAATAGTGTTTGTGCATTCTGGAACATAATAGCTTAATCGTTTCCTGGGCTTTTCCTTCTATAGAAAGAGAAAGATTGAAGTACCTCAGCTGGGGCCGTTCTTCTTCAAGAACTATTCTCACTTTTGTCAATGTGTCTCACACTGGAATAGCCAGCAATGCTGGCTGTCCTCTGTAATATCAGAGTAGTCTGATATATCAAATCTGTGTTACCTGAAGTTTTCCCTGGGATAGAACTGACATTCTCAAGCAGAGCCCACCACTTTCCTTCCATCCCTTTGCTGAACACCACCACCGCCAACATGCCTTTGAGAAACTTTACCACAAATCCACATTTACTTGCTATCTCTCTATGTCTCAAACACAGGAGGTTTAGGCACAGGCTACCACAGCTGTGCCAAAAGTCTTAGAGACGAAAGCTAAAAAAGCTCTACACCTTTTGTAGCAAGTTGGGTGACACATCTTAGCTCAAGCTCCAGTCTTCCTTAGCACAGAGTAATAGYGTGGGTACTTCCAGAGCCAAAAACACAGCAAAAAATGTATAACAATGTCTTAGAAGCACAAGGGAACCACACAGGACCCAGAGGAGACCCAGAATCAAGCAATATGGGATGCTACTCTGCACTATGGGATTGTAGGGTATTCTTAAGCAACATGGACTTGTAACTTGGCCTTGAGGCTAGAGATAATCTCTTGGTACTTTTAAAATAAGCAATACACCTGAAACACCTGAAGGCCTTGCTTGAGCTAGAGCCAGGGATGTGGATGGAAAGCACATGGGTACTTAGATTCAAGCATACTTCAGTCTGCTTTTCACTTGCATGGTAGGCAATTTTCCTTTCTGTATCACTATCACATTGTGTTTTCATCTCTTTTTTTCTGCCAAAAAAGCAACAGCAAACAAAGTTTGTGTCTGAACAAAAATCCTCATTAACATTCTGAAAGAAGTAGGGTGTAATGTGATATTTCCAGGAGATCTTTCTCCCTCTGGTATCCATTTCTCCAGGAATTCAAGTCAAAACGTACAGAAAGAAACATAAAATCCAATGAGTTGTTCTTCCTTCAAAAGAAAAAAGGAGAAAATGAAAACCCCACATAAAAAAATCCCCAAACCCTCAAACAATCCCCTTCAAAATCAAAGCCTTCAATTCCTTCTGAAATAACATCCTCACCCGAAAAATGGGCTCAACGATAGGACTGTTTCTCCCGTCTCAGGTTCTGGGTACTCTGAGTTAAAAAAAAAAAAAATGCTGAAACTAATATTAAGTTCAGAACAAGGCTTAGTAATCTCACTAAATGTTAATAGAGTTTTAATGCTGTTTTCATTAACTTTGTGCCCTTTCATGTAAAGCTGGAGGGCTACTCAATGATAAGAAAACCGCACCAATATGGTCGTATGAATGGATGCTAAATGCAAATTCTGGAAGCACTGGGCAATGCTCACAGCAGGGCTTTGACAGGATAAAGATTTTATGGAGTGTCATATCAGGACTTGTTGAGTAGGCTGAATGTCAAGAGTAAAAGCAACAGCAGGAAAAAATGAAAGCAAGAAGATCTCTGAAGTGATGCTTTTTTTTTTGTTGGAAACTGCAATTAAAAAAATTAACTTTCCTCTATAAGTAGCTAAAAACCCAATAGGAAGCTCATCAAAAGGAGATTAAAAAAAAAAAAAAAATCTGACAGAGAGCAAAACCCTGCCTTTCACTGGAAAGCCAGAGACAGGCTGACAAAATATTTCTGGCAGGCCTAAACTTTTCCAACACATTTCAGCAGGGGATTTGGTTATTTGAGTTGCAGCATCAAGATTAATACTTTGGCTGTTGTGTTGTTTTTTTTTTTTTTGGGGGG
>JAYKAV010002825.1:344737-372153 GCA_035582835.1 Phoebastria nigripes
GGGGGGGGGGGGGTGAAGTACTTGTCAGTAGGATGAGGAGGAGGGAGAACTCTCACAAACAGGATAGCCTGACAAAAACAAAATATGTCCCTACATGGAGGTGCAGATATAAGAGGGCAAGAACATGGGTTTTATTCCCCCTTCACTCACAGACTCACTCTGTGTTTCTGATTCACCAAAGTCCCTGCAGTGAAACATGCACCTGAAACTCAGGAGCAGCTTCACCAGCTCCTACAAGACAGGGAGGTTACACCTGCTAAGCATTAAGAGTGTACTCAAGGCTCTGCTTGAGCTCTTCCTCCCCTAAATGTTTTTTTTTTTTCCTGTCTGTGAATACAGGTGGGTCATTATACCCATTTCCGTATGTATTGCCCAACAATACATAAAAAGCTCTCTCACCATGAATGTTAAAGCCAGCATTACCCTCACTGATCTCAGCTACTGTCTTTCTATACAGAGAGAAACGTTTCAAGAGCGCAAGTTCTCCAAAATTAATGTGAGTGTTAAAGGCAGAAAGAGGTGAGTTAACTTGTGCCTGTGGTTAATTTTCACCACTGATGAGAGGGAGGATCACCATGACCTGCTTGACTGAAGTGAGGTAACATCATACTTTGCCATGTTTTGTAGCAACTGTACACTAAATTTGGGTTCATTGCTCAGACTTTTTGCAGTGAGAAGCCATGAGAAACCACAATGGCTTCTTTGTTCCTTTGGGAAGGCTATCACTAGCCTTTTCCTTGGATGCCTGATGCGCCTCGGATAGGAACCAGACCACCCACTGAATCAGCATAACTTACTGTAAAGGTCTGAGTAAGTTAATCCAATGGGATAACTCAACAACAAGGAAACACTGAAAACAAGTTCAGCCAATGTGGATTGTTGAAACTCAGTATGTAAATTAAACTCATCAAAAGAAGTTAACATTTACTTACTATCCTATCTAGGCAAATAAAATGCCCTGCATTATTACAGGAATTCCCTATGGCTACTCAGTTTGGAGCTGGTCCTCAACCACTTCAGACAGGTAGTATGAGCTCATTTGGCTATGGAAATGTTTCTTATCTACTGGAAAGTAGGATAGATACTTTCCTATCTTTCCTAAGAAAGTCAGGACGGTTATTGATAGAAAACAGAGTGGCAAATTCAATTGCCCAGAAACCACCTGTGTCTGTATGCACCAAGATCTTACCAGAAAAAAAGGATTATATGGACTCACAGCGAGATTTTCTGTTCTCACGGAAGTAAGCTCATTAATTTTCTGGTTGTTTAGACAAAAGCAGCCCTCATGACTACTCATTACCAATAATAGAAACAAAAAGAATGGCCATCTCTTTGATTTATAAAAATGTTTCCAATGAAAAGGGAAAGCATTCAGGGCTTAATCACAGCAATAGAAAGTAATCTTAAAGTCCTTTGTTTTGTATTAAGCAATTAAAACCAATAGTATCCAATTTGCAAGATATTTCATAGTTAAACTAGACTGTTTTCAACAGAGGTACTGATGCACATATGAACAGTAAAACACATACACCAAATACACACACAAATGCATGCACATAATGCTAAAGACTGTCAGTACTTTGTCCTTCAGCTCCAAGAAAATGGAAGAGAAGGCTGGCTGCTGATTAACCTCATGCTCTTTCATTCTTCTTCATAACCGAAGCAATCACTACTTTTATCCCTGACTGAAATCATTCTCGTGAGCTTGTTCGACCCACCCAAGTTCAGGTTTTTTTTTTTCCTGTTGCTAAGTACCCCAGGTTTTGGGTGCATGTGTGTGCACATACGTGTCTATGTATGCTTTAGCAAAGGATGAATGTGTTGACTTTACCAAAATGAAATTGTCACAACAGAAAATTTTACTGRAATTACAACTTGAACACAGCACAAAAAAACAAAGATGTCAGCAGATTATAAAATACAGTATACCCACAAATTTAGAAAAAAAAAARGCGTCCTAAGATGACTACCTTTCCTCGCCTACATTTGTCAACAGTTGAATGAGGCTCAAATTTTGCTGTATCCCTGTGCAAATGAATGACAGAAATGACTGTGCCTTTTGAGTACTCCTGAATACTGTCACGTTGGTTCCTCTAATCCCACAAGAAGGGAGGAAAACAGTTTAGTATTCCTCATAGTATTCCTTCTGGCTTTAGTCTTACATGGTTAGATGGGAATTCAAACCCCAATCTTGCCCTAAACTCAGAATAAGGATTTGAACCAGGGATTTCTACCATAAGTCAGGAGGGTATGAGACATGCAGAAGGGGCCACTGTTTCATTTGTTTTGTAGTTGCTTCAAATATGTAGGTATGTTTCAAATATGTAAATAACTGCTGAGACAGACATTAAACAAGCACAGTTCCACGGCTTGATAGCAAAGACATAGGAATGAGAGGCAGTATGCTCCAATTCTGGTCTTTTCATCAATAAATACTTAAGTATTCATTGAAAGTGGAAAAGGCATAAGAAAAAGAAATAGACAGATTCCTCCATCTCCCCCATGTCTGAGCTGATGTGGGTGTTCCCTTTACCAAGTTGTCTATCAGTCTCTCTCTGAGATAATTTGATTAGATTTAAGGTAAAGTTGCTCTTTAGTTTCTCTTCACATCCAAAACCAAGAATGCATTAGAGATGCAGAATGTTCCCTTGTGATCTGTTGCAAAACCTGAGCCACGAAAAATCTGACTATCTGTGGCAATGCAGTACCTATCGAGCCATGGATAAGCCAGGTGCCCTCTGGCTCAGTGAGATACTGAGCAAAGGGCAGGAGAAAACTCAGTATTATAACAGCTCATTACAAACAGCAACAAAAGAATATATAGCTCAAATCCATCCTGGAAAATTGTCTCTCCAGACTGGTGAGTTTAACTGTATGTTAAACTACTGTGATATGCTTTCATTATGTTAAACAATATAATCTACGTTAACAGTTCTAGAACTTATTTTAAAGAATTTTACTAATATGATTACACTATCAATAAAACTAAAAATAATAAAAAAAAAACCCAAACCAAAAATAAAAGTACCCACATTCCTTTTTACTCCCATGTGTTGTGGTTTAACCCGGCAGGCAGTCAAACACCACACAGCCGCTCGCTCACTCCCCCCTCCCCTCAGTGGGATGGGGGAGAGAATCGGAAAAAAAAAAAGTAAAATTCGTGGATTGAGATAAAGACAGTTTAATAAAACAGAAAAGGAAGGGGAAATAATGATAATAATAATAATAATGATAGAATATACAGAATGAGTGATGCACAATGCAGTTGCTCACCACCCGCTGAGCGATACCCAAGCAGCGATCGATACTTCCTGGACCACGCCTCCTCTTTATATATTGAGCATGACRTCACATGGTATGGAATACCCTGTTGGCCAGTTGGGCTAGCTGTCCCAGCTATGCTCCCTCCCAGCTTCTTGTGCACCTGGCAGAGCATGGGAAGCTGAAAAGYCCTTGACTAGCAGACTACTTAGCAACAACTAAAAACATCAGTGTGTTATCAACATTCTTTTCATACCAAATCCAAAACACAGCACTAGGAAGAAAATTAACTCTATCCCAGCCGAAACCAGGACACCATGGTACAACTTTTTATGTGTAAATCAAACCTATTCTAGGCTTCAAGGCACTCACTGAATCAAATTACTGAAATTTTTGATCACATGTATACACAAACAGAAATTTCTGTCCATAAAGCAAGGTGAACTTCCAGTGTGCTGGGTCAAGAGATCAGAGATCATACTAACTGGCCCTTTTGACGCAGGAAAAGCCTATGTAACCGATTATGTGTCTGACTGAAGATTAGCATCTGTTACCGCCCAGCAAAACTGTTGATCAAAAGCCATCACTAAGTAGTTCACCGTAAACACAGTGGCAAATTATCTAGGACCAAAGAAGAAAATCAGAAACTATTGCCAGCAGTAGATGGCAGAGATACATAAAAAACAGAGGCAAAAATGGCTATTAAAATATATTTTATACTTACAAAATTAGCCTTAATGAACTATAAAATAAATAAGCCTTAATGAACTATAGCAGCCACTTACAATTATTTCTGTACTAATAAGCTTGGAGAATATATTTGCCATATACTGGTCGTTAACAAAATATCCTTTGGAATATATAATTTAATAAAGGAGAAGTTGCTACAAATTAAAGGCATTCCAGGAAATTTGTGTGTCTGTCACCCCACAGCAATATTTGAGTGTCAAAAAAGAAAATTTCCTATGCCAATAAATACCCAAATTTGTTCATACAAGCTGAAATGCAGGTTTTATAGCTTCTCTTTTGCATTAAATGTCTCCTCTATAGTCTTTTTAATGTTGTGTTCTGGAAAAAATGTAAATAATATTGGTCATTGGGATCTGCCTTGTACAAAACATTTAATAGGAATCCTTAATTGCATGTTGTAAACATAATACAAATGGTAGTTGTAAAACTAAGAACAATTTTGTTCAAAATAATCAACAAGAATGCCTCTTCATATAGCAAACTCTTACAAGGCACAGTACTAGACATCAAAAAACCAATCCTTGCAGGAATTAAAATAGAGGAAATTCCACTTTTACATATGAAAGAAACTCTTTTTCACTGTGAGGGTTGTCAAACACTGGAATAGGTTGCTCAGAGAGTTTGTGGAGTCTCCATCCTCAGAGGTGCTCAAGATCTGACCAGACACAGCCCTGAGCATCTGCTCTAGGTGACTCTGCTTTGAGCAGGGGCTTGAACCAGATGAGCTCTGGAGGTCCCTGACAACCTCAACCATTCCGTGATTCTGCAAGGCACTTGCATTTTAGAAGTTTGGCTTTTATTTAGGTAGGGAGATGTACAACCGAAGATCAAAGTGCAATGCGGACAGTTATCATCAGAGCCTAAAATTGGTTAGGCTTTCTTCTACCCCCATATCAAAAATCCCTCCAATCCAAAGCTGTGCAGAGGGTGCTCAAGATATTGCTGTTGCGTGCTCTTCTTCTGTAAGCACTCCAGAACTCTCAAACTTTAAGAAAAAACAGATGCCTTGAAAATATTCCACAGACGATATGGCTTTTTTTATCTAAAGACTAGGCAGACAATCAAAAGGGATCAAATTACTGCTGTTTAATGAGTTACTGTTTGTCAGCTGAGAGGCAGCAATGGATGGGATGTTATTCTTAGCATGTTTTGATGACATGACATCAAAATAATGCATTTTACTCTGCACTCTCAGCAGGCTGTACATGGAAGCTATAGCAGTTCAGCTAACAAGAGGTAATTCAATCAACCACAGTAACGTGAAAATTGAAATGATCTACCTCCACTCCACCTTGTGCATCGTTTCAGTGACAAGAAACTTTGCACGCCTCCTGAGTTGGGATGATAAGATTAATTTGAGTTGTAAATACAGTGTCTCTTTGTACAAGCCCTCAACATAGTAATTCCTGATGACCTACTTGTGAGAGAAATGAAATGGTTTTGGCTGGGGTAGAGGTAATTTTCTTCATAGTAGCTAGTACGGGGCTAGGTTTTGGATTTGTGCTGAAAACAAGGTTGATAATACAGGGATGTTTTCATTATTGCTGAGCAGTGCTTACACAGAGTCAAGGCCTTTTCTGCTTCTCACACCACCCCACCAGCGAGCAGGCTGGGGGTGCACAAGAAGTTGGGAGGGGACACAGCTGGGACAGCTGACCCCAACTGACCAAAGGGATATTCCACACCATGTGACATCATGCTCAGCATATAAAGCTGGGGGAAGAAGAAGGAAGTGGGGGACATTCGGAGCGATGGCGTTTGTCTTCCCAAGTCACCGTTACRYGTGATGGAGCCCTGCTTTCCTGRAGATGGCTGAACAGCTGCCTGCCGATGGGAAGTAGTGAATGAATTCCTTGTTTTGCTTTGCTTGTGTGCATGGCTTTTGCTTTACCTATTAAATTGTCTTTATCTCAGCCCATGAGTTTTCTCACTTTTACTCTTCCCATTCTCTCCCCCATCCCACCATGGGGGGAGTGAGCGAGCGCCTGTGTGGTGCTTAGTTGCCAGCTGGGGTTAAACCACAACAATAGCAAAGCCATTCAACATTGTAATGTAAAAAGCCCATTTCAGTGTTAAAATATGGCTATTAATTGGGGAATTAATAATCTGTCAAAGCTTAAGCAACTTCCTTACGAAACTCAGAAGTGAAAAATCCATCTCTCCAGCAGTTTTTTAGGAAATAGAGTTATTTCTTTAATGACTACTAAWGTCAAAAGGCTCCTTTTCCAGATATATCTAAAAAGTCTATTTTGAGAGCYGAAACATATTCTGTAAAT
This sequence comes from Phoebastria nigripes, assembly GCA_035582835.1. Taxonomy (NCBI): domain Eukaryota; kingdom Metazoa; phylum Chordata; class Aves; order Procellariiformes; family Diomedeidae; genus Phoebastria; species Phoebastria nigripes. Next base: position 351,025 of record JAYKAV010002825.1, read on the forward strand.
GAAAGGTTGTTGTGAAGCAGATTCTAACTCCTATTAAAGCCTAATGAAACTACAAGGGATATTTCAGAAAATTCACTGAGTAYGGTGGAATTATAATTCTCTTTTTAAAGATGGTTTGAGAATCTCACATCAGAGAGATAAAGGCAATTAGGAATTTATTATTTTTAGATTAACAGACTATATATTATCAAAATGTGGATATTTCTAAGATCTACCCAAGGAGGTGGATAGCTAATAAAAACATGGTAACCACTACATTATAACTCAGTCAGGTGTGAAGTTATGTGGGATTTTTAGATTTTTTTTTTTTTTTTATTTGCATGTTAATGAAGGCCTAGGAAGAAAAGGAGGCCACAGAAACAGCCTTGARTAAGCCGTCTATCCTTTGTCTGATTTCACTCTCAGGTTTAAAGAATACCTCCCAGATCATTACAGTTGCTTGAAGAGAGTAACTTGGTTGCAAAGGAGGCCATGACAAGCTACAGCACATTGTGGGATGAGGCCATCTTCCAACTAGGTTGACCACCACCAGGGCTTCAGTGAAGATTGCTGGGATAAAGCACAGCACGTCAGTGAGTATATTTTGTCACTTGTAATGATTTTCCTATGACATTGAAATGCTAATCAACCTGTTGAACATCAAGTTGTTTAGGCTGCAGTTCCCCAAGATAGAACTTGAGTTTTTGGCACTGAAGAGACAGAACAATCTTCCCATCTACATCACTGCACGTGACCCCTTTGAGAGGCACAACTAACACCAAACACACTGTCCCCTCTAAACACATCTTTCTTCATGAAGAGATAATCACAGATGTACTGCTCTTCTAAGAGTCTTTCCTGCTGGGACACTAGTTTCTCTAGCTAAACTGACAAAATATTTCTTCTTTAACACACTGTTACCAAAGAAAACCTCCTGGGCTGGTTTTTAGGTTTTCTTCCAGAGAAAAGTGATCCAAAATTACTTTGCTTTGACACCACCACCAAGGATAATAGGCATGTAACACTTTCAAGCAGCTTGTATACCAATGAGAATCATATCCTGTCATTTAGTGAACGGCACTGATGAAGTATGTGCTGTCCTACTCCCAAGAAAACCTAAGAGACTCTGTGGTGGGTTGACCTTGGCTGGACGCCAGGTGCCCACCAAGCTGCTCTGTCACTCTTCTCCTCAGCAGGAGGGGGGGGGCGGGGAGAAAATAAGATGGAAAAAAACTTGTGGGTCAAGATAAAGGTAGTTTAATAAACCAAAAGCAAAGGCCACACACGGAAGCAAAGGAAAACAAAAGATTTATTCTCTACTTCCCATCAGCAGGCAATGCCCAGCCACTTCCTGGGAAATAGGGCATCAGTAYGCGTAGTGGTTGCTCCGGAAGACAAATGTCATAATAATGAATGCCCCCCCWCCTCCTCCTTTCTCTTAGCTTTTATTGATGAGCAGACATCATATGGTATGGAATATCCCTTTGGTCAGTTTGGGTTAGCTGTCCTGGCTCTGTCCCCTCCCAAGATCTTGCCCACCCCCAGCCTACTGGCCTTTGGGGGGGAGGGGGGGGGAATATTGGGAAGATAGTCTTGATGCTACGTGAGCGCTTCTCAGCAGTAGCCAAAACACTGGTGTATTATCAACATCTTTCTAGCTATCAATACGAAGCACAGCACTATGAGGGCTGCTACGGGGAAAATTAACTCCATCTCAGACAGACCCAATACAGACTCCCTGTCTTAGTTTTTTCACATTTACATCTCAAGAACACAGATAGGTAGAGTACTTAAGTGTAGCAAAACCTGATGTCCTCAGAACTTCTATATAACACTACTGTGTGCATGTCCACAGAAGGGGAAAAGCAACATATAGATTCTGTCTTTGCTACTTTGGATTTTGGAGATAGAACATTGCCATAATTGGAGTGGCCGTGTTGTTCCAATAGAAAAACAAGTTTGTTAAGATTTGATTTCTAAGTTACTTAGGGAGAAAAGACAAAGAACAATAACAGTACTTGAATATTATGAGTAGGGAAAGTGAAGATCTGTCTGTTATTTGCCAGCATCAGAGACCTCTTCTTCAAACTTTCTCTTTCACATACAAAAGCTTTAAAATATCACAGAACAAGTTGAGACTGAAATGGTGATGAAACATACAGAATTTGTGGCTTTTGTTGGATCAATACATGCTAGCACAGAACTGGCCACTCAGGGCCTCTTGGTTGCCCACACACCAAGCTCTGCACTCAGCGGCAGCAACCTTACCCATCTTCCCATCATCCCCAGGTCAAGAGGAATTGCTCTCCAGAGAAGAATAAGCTGGTTTAACCTTATCAAAAAGGATCACACGCGTTCCCAAACAGACTTCATTGAAAGTCCACTCACTCCAGAGCCAAGGGGCACCAGGATGAACAATGGACTCCCTTGGGCTGCTCTTCTCTGCTTGTCCCTCTCACAACACCAAAATCTCATGGTATTTTGGGGGCTCAATGAGACAGATAATTCAAGCATTGCCAATTGAAAATGTCAGCTAACAGTGGTGGAGTGATATGAGAGCAGTTTATAAATCTGTGTCGCTCTTATGAAGAGCCTAATCCTCCCTCCTCCTGGGGGCTACTGATTTATGCCTCAGAGAACCCTCCTGAGCCATTAATCATACTGCAAACACCAACTGCTCCCTCCACCAGACATCTCTGCTCCTGAGGAAATGAGACTATTTGTAGGGAAGAGGACACTTGCCACTGACTCATTCAAAAATTTTAGACATACACTTATAACAATCTTTTCCAAGTTGGAACCTAAATTTTAGGCACCTAAAGCCATATTTAGGCCATTAAAGGAATGACTGGTGCTGTTCACAAGTGTAGCTGATATTTCTTCTTTTCACATGGTCTTTCCTTAAGTACCTGTGAATGACATAGTATATGAGGCCAGAGACACCATTGGTCTGAATCAGTATGGCCATTTTTGTGTTTTTTCTAGCAGTTCAAACTGAATGCACTGAAGATCAGCCTCTTCTGTCAGGTCCTTAGAGGTGTGTCATTATGGCTAAAGTTTAAAGGCATTCCAAAGCATAAATAATTAATGTTTGCAGATTGCTTTGGGAAAGACTTGCCATCCATCTGAAGGGTCAGCACTGTGCACAGCCACTCAGTGGGAGTACTCCATTTTCCTACCCATTGCAAAGAAACAGTGTAGAAACCTGAGATGGGATGAAGAAAGCTGCTGACTGTTTGAAAGTCCTACTGACTTTGGATTCAAATCAATGAATTCAAGTTACTACTTGTTAATTGAGCTGCAGGAACTGTCTACATGTGGACTCTCAAGCTAAGGCAAAGGCAACATAATACATCCTCCCCTAGCTCTCTTTCACAGTAGAAATAATGACCTGGCATTATGTGATGTTTAAAAAGACCAAAGAGCATGCAGACGGGCAACAGTCAAGGTCAACCTGAAATGCATTCAACCACAGTAACCTGATCATGTGATATCCCATCAAAACATTCATCTGTTTGAAGGTTTGGAAGAGGTGTGTATAATTGGTGAAAACTCCGAGAACTTCTTAGGAATAAATCGACGTTTTTACTGGCACTTCTGCCTTTCTTGCCCTGTTACTTTGAAGGATTTTTTGCATAAAGCAGACTCTTGTCTCTCAAAATTTCATTTTCTGCTGGTAATCATTTCTCTCTTTTACCTGCCTGTATCTCAGATTTTAACTGGCTGTCAGGGAAATAATTTAGCTAAGAGAAGTGCAGACATGACCACTGGAATCAGGAAAGTCTTCAAGAATGTAAAAGCTAGCTTAATTTAAGAAATTGGGTGAAATCGTAAAACCAGACCCATTATATATTAATAATTGAAAATTCAGATCTCATTTTTGACTTGTTTAAATTTGAAGCACAAAAGATACTGCAGAATTAGGATGTACCTCAGTCTTCATGCCAGAGCAAAAATTGAGCAAGGATGCCAGGATCCAAGCAATTAATTATAGACTAAAAGACAAGAATCGAATTGACAAGAATTGACACCCAACTATAAATGTAGGAACCTTTTCAAAATAATAGGAAACAGTGGGGAAAAAAAAAAAAGATATTACAGAGTTATTGATTCCTGATTGTGCTGCAGAGCAAACATGGCAGCAATGCCACAGCCAGGGCAGAGGGGTGAATTATTTTAGAATTTGAATGACAGCTGTCAAAAATATTACAACCCTTTCAGGGCTTGAGAGACTGAAACAAGCTTGAAAACTGAGCCACTCATATAGTTATTAAGCCATATATAGGTGTGTGGTAAAAACAGAGACACTAAGTAAAGCCAGCCCCATGATATCAATTTAAAAGGCATAAGCAATACCATGAAACAAACCTGTCTATGTTTTGCCCTTATTTACAATGTTCATTAGGTTGAATTATTGCTCTGTTCAACACTGAGTAGGAACTGCTGTGCTCTTACAACCTGACATTGCCAGGCAAGAGATGCACCGGGCAAATGTCAGAATTTCTGTTGTGTGTGTCAGAGGAGGGTGCCCAGACTTGTCTCCTGCTGGGAAGGAATGACAGAACAAGTACCACAAGGCCACTTGTCAATCTTTCCCCCTCTGCCACCTACAGCCCTCRTGACCCCAGCAGATAGGGGCTCTGATTACATTTGTTGGTGGGTTATCGATGTGCCCAGCCTTGGAAGAATTTCCTCTTGGCTCCACATGGTATTTTATGCCCTACCTGAATGTCTCCTGCTATGAGGGAAAGGTGCAGCGTTAACGACATCAGAAGGGGCTGAGGCTGACCTAGCAAAATCCCATTTTGCAGAAAGCTATTCTGCTGTCCTGGTTACAAACTCTGAGATTTAAAACTCTGAGATGAAGATGCTCTTTACTTCCCTAGGCCAGACTGCATGAAGGGGCATTTGTCTGCTCCTCCAAATACACGCAGTGACTACAAGTGCAGGTTTTATGATTCCTACTGCATTGCAAGGAACCAGAGGTATGGTACACAGGGACATTGTAGTGCATGAGGTACTAAAAAAAAAGAAAAAAAAAAAAAAAAACCCAAAAAACTTAAGGTCTGAAAGTAAGAAAAAAACAAACACCAAAGATGGACTGCATAAAATCATCTCTCTGAAACTCATCCTCATTGGTCAGGTTACAGAAAACATTTAATCACGTAATAAGCCCATAAATGAATTAGGGAAGGAAAACCATGATTGCAAAGGAGGGGGAAAAAAAAAAATCCAAATTAAAACAATGTTTTCTAGTTTTCTATAATCATTAATTCAATTTAAATTCAAAATAAGACAGTTGCATATTCAGGAAACAGATACCTGGAGCCTGATTATTGCTTTTCCATATGGACTACAGCCCTGCTCAAGAGATGCTGGCCAAGATGGATTTTTAGCTGTACATTAAAGATTACATGTTGATTGTAATTACAGTGGAACTCCTTGCTCAGGATATTTCACATTTTAARAGTTTATGATGGTTCAAAATCCAACTGGTCAAATTAACAAGAAAGGAATGCATCAATGGCTGTTAAAGATTAAATAACTACTTCCTGGATCAGGAAGCTTTTGAGCTTCAAGTTGCTGAAGGCTGGGAGAATATTGTGCTGAATGATCACTTGTACACTTCCCTGTTGTTCTTCCATAGCTGAGCATCACTGTCAACCATTGCATCAGCTACCAAGAAGGAAAACACTGTTTTACTTCTCCGGGCTCTTGCCTTTTTATTCACAGAGAGATTCTAAAGCTGGAAAGAACAGTAAGTCCACAGGGTTTAAAGACTTATATAACAAAGTCCATGTGCTCAGTCCAGTAACCTTTGTCTGACTAAAGTGTGTCTTGTAAACGGGGAAGGCACCTTCTGCTGCAATAACTTCTTCCAAGAAAAGGGCGCAGAGTAGTCGAGTCATCTTTCATTCTCTCTTTCTTTGGCTAAATAGATTGAGATGACTAAGTTGTCATTGGAAAGCATATTTTCCAACCATCAAATCCACGTAGCATCTTTCTCAAAGTTTGTCACCTCTTTTTTCCTATAAAGAATGCTTAAGACTTAGGATTCCAACAGTCTGATTGTCACTTTTTATAATTCTGCACTCATCCAAATGAGTTGAAAGGAGGAGGACACAGAAGGTCTATCTAGGCTGACACTAGACAAAGACATTGTTAAAGGAGGGACTTCTTTCAGACTGCTACTGCGATACTGTCCTTTTAAGATGTTTACTGATGTTGTACCATAAGAGCAAAAAGAGCAGCTGCAATGTTGCTACAGCATGAGAAATGTGACCCAAAAGTTCCTGGGCTATTTTCCTGAGGTGTCAGCAAACAAACTTAAAGACATAAGTCCTCAGGAGTTTCTCTGTGTTCTCCGTAGATGCTCTTCTCTCTCTCTGCCAGACAAAACTGCCCCAAGGGAGCAGTGACATACTTACGGCAGGGGCCTCGACAGGCAGAAGTCAGGGCTCAGAGCTCTCGTGAACAGCTGGTCTCTCTGCATGCACTGAGCCAGCAGCCGATGATGCCACCACTGCTTGAGAAACTCACGGGAAAAAATGCTTTTAACTTTTCAAGATTCATAAAGTGATCTTTCCTATGGAAGGATGGGCTTGTCTGCCAAAGCCATGTCTGATTTGTGGTGGGGAAAAAAAGTGTTTTTTTGTCCTTTTGAGAAGAACCATTGATTCAGTATCATTATTGCAAAAGTAGAAACAGGAACAAAAAAAAAAAAAAAARGAARAARACTTTATATGTGAATGATCATAACGATCACTAGTGATCACAGATGTTAATGGCATCGTTTCTTTAACTCACTGAATAGTGACCTTCAGATTTCTCATCGTGGCTGCACTCGTGAAAGCTAAAGAAGCCTACCTTGAACATCATGCAAATAGGACATAAACCACTTGAACGGTGTGGCTGATGGTGTTTGTTTTGGCTCCTTACTGATCCAGCACAGAGCAAACTCTTTGATGACATGTTAAATGGAAGTTCTGGCCAGTCATTACTAAACTTGGGATTTTATTCAGTTATGTGTCCTGTGCCAACCAGAGTATTTTGTAACTAGTTCCCTAGCTTGCTTTCTTCCCTTTATTTTCTCTGAACGGTCATGTAGAGTTGTTATATGTTAAACCCCAGCTGTTCTCTATCTCCCTAAAGTATGTAAGACAGTTTTATATGAAACAGTTTGTTGAGGTAGTTGAAACTTTAAATCCACTGATATTTTAAAATCCATTTGCGTTGCAATTCAGAATAGAAAAAAATGTTCACTATGGACATGGAAATTCTGAAAATGTTCTGATTTGGAAATCTTCAAAATATAAATATGAAATCTGCTGCACATCATTTGGGGTCAATATAGATTAAGAACAGTTTATAATGATCAGAGATTAAGAACAGTTTATAATGATCAGAAAGCGTACTTGTTCCAATATAACTCAATGCAGATTTTGCTTACATTTGTACTGCTGGAGAGTAACTCATGTTTTAGAAGCTTAATAATTAGTTTCACAACTGATGATGAAAAGTAGAGCATTATATTTTTCCTAGGGCTTTCATTAGTATCTCTAGATTCACTTCCCTCAAGACATGGATCTCTTAACAGAAGATTAACTCTAGTTTTCCAACAGAGTTTTATTGTAAGAATATTTTGGTTCTCTGACTTTCTCCACTTAAGGGATTTAGATTAAAATGTGTCTAGATTTAGTCAACTGTTGATAAGATTTGTGATTTCTAGTAGATAGGAATATTTAACTATATATAAAAGAAATGTTATTATATTATAGATTACCATGATGGATCACATTTTCAAACCAGACTAATGCAGAGTAAAACCAGAGTAATGCAACTACAATTATTGTAGTTGCTCTAATTTTAAATCAGCAGATCACTGTCTGTACCCATAAGCAGTGTCTCTTACGTAAAAGAGRGATAAAAATATATTTAGAATATATGTAGAATTTATGTACATATATAAGAACATCCATATCTGATCAATCTAAAGGTCCATCTCACTGATATTGTCCTCACTTCAGTGCTGGCCAAACACCTAAGTAACCACAGAAGTGTAGAAAAATATTTACAGCTATTTCTCCTAGCATTCAATAATGTAGGGCTCATGATCATCCTCATCCAAAGCCAGTGAGATGGTACTTTACAGCCTTCAATAGATTTTTGCTTTCATGGATGTGTTCAATTTCTTCTTGTACCCCAATTTTGGCATCCACAATGTCATGCCAGAAGGAGTTCCAAAGCTTAAGTACACCTTGTGTGAAGTATCATCTTTCTGTGATTGTTTTGAACCAACCCCTGCTAGTTTCAGTTGAGAGCATGTTGTAGGAAGAAGGCACATTAGAGGGCAATGACTTCATCCTCAGGTGGGAGGATAGCATTGTCAAGTAACACTGAACTCTTGTAAAACAAAGCAATAAACAAAATCTATCAATCCTTTGTGCTTTCTCTAGRGTAGTTCCAGAGGATAGTTCAGGCTAAGAAATCTCCGCTTAAATTATTGTAAAAGGTCCCAGTGAGCCTCAGTATAATGCGGTACCTACTAAGTATAGGAGTGATATCACACCTGCTTTATGCAAGTCTCTGTGGGCCATGAGAGGTCTCTAAACCAAAAGTTGTCCCCACCCTCCATTGCTTTCTGCCTCAGGCCTCCTATTTGTTCTCTGCAGGAAAAGTCCCATTGATACTCTTGGGTTCTGGCTTTACCGGTCAGAAACCCTACCATGGCAGCAGGCACGCAGACCTGGAATGCCAGAACCCTAGGGATGGTAGAAATTCTGTAAATCTAATGTCTCCTTGAATAATGGCCTAGCGACCTTCTAAAGAAGCAGACACTCAGAAATGTTTTGTATCAGACAGAGATTATCAGAAATAATTTATGAGTCATTCTCCTAGGGTAATGAGGCAAAAAAAAAGAAAGGAAAAGAAAAACTGTTTTTGTGTCTTATGCTTTACATTTAAAGCACATTCTTTGCAAAGAAAACACACTATAGCTTAAACTTCACTAGTGGGATGAAGTTGCTTTGATGTCTCACCTATCTTGGTAAGGTTACAGCCCAGTCTGCCTACTACAGACCAATATTCCTTTTAGGGGTGGATCCAGAGCAAAGATCACCAGAAACCCATTTTTATTTTTGTCTATACTAAATCTCCAGTTGTTTGTCTTCCTGCTCCTCAGGAGGGCTTGGCTCCAGGGTCTCTTTGGAACATCTCAGCCGGTAGGTGCACTTTGGAACATCTCAGTATATCTGTGGGATGTTGGATTGCCCCCGATCCTGCTTCAGTCTGGGGTCTTTAACACCACTTCTGCACCTCTAATTCATATGGATTTAGGATTCATTAATTAGCATTGCTATGAGATCCATATAAAAACAAACACAACACAAACAGCAGAGAAAAAGGTAATAAGGTGTTTTGTTTGAATACCACCTTGACTTACATTTAAGGATCCACTAAGGATGCTATTTCTGAGCTCAAATACCCTTTAAAGGAAACTATTTTCATAGGCCAGAACCTGAATATGCAAGCTAAGATRATTTTTTTTTTACCTTTATCAGCTTCCTAAAATGTCTCCCAACCATCTTACAGAGTATGCTAAAAGACTTAGTTAAAGGCTTTTACCTGTGGAAACTGTAGCCAGATCAGTGCTTGACAGAGACCGCGATGATTATGACAATGAACAGCAGAATGGCCAATGCAACAGAGAGAAGGCAGCACTTCATCTTCCTGGCTCGTAGCTAAAAGAGGAGAAAGACAAAGAAATAAATGCATGGACATTTAATGGGAAGATGGAGGATAAATCCATGAAGAAATTTTGCTATTTTTCCATTTGTAGGACTATTTGAAACAAGTCAATACAACATGGAAAATTTGTCTCTTTTTTTCAGACTGACTCATCCTTCTGGACGATCCAGATTCTTCCTTTTCAGTGGAAATCCCCCTTAAATACAATCACCTTCTCTGCACTACTTTCTTTCTGTTTAAATCATTGTTTGTGTCACACTAAATTTCCAGACTCTGCTTGGAGGGCTGGACCTGTGTAAGGCTATTCAGTTTGGTTTTGGTCTAGGGGTGTCAAATCTGCTTTCCAGCTGCCAGGAGAAGACTGTCTCCTGCAAGATAAAGAGGTCTCTCTCCACCCTGCTGTGCAATGAAATCTAGCCAAGCAATAAGGCAGGCTGTTTACAGGGTAGGCAAATGTAACTCCAGCATTAACCACCCTGATTTCATTCAAATTAATACATGGTAAAAGAGTTTCTACAGGGTTTTAATTCTGATGTCTGTTTCTACTTAAACCCATCAGCCTTCCCAGTGACCTTCATGGCCATAATGTTGTTTGTTCCCATTTAAAATCTTTTCCAGATAGTTCAATTCCTCTTCCACCCTTTTGGATGGATTAGAAGGGTGTTTCCATGATCCCACAGTGTCAGTAATCCTCTTATCAACATATAAAAAAAGTAACTTCAGTGAGACACAGAGTCAACTCAGACATTTTCCTTGAGACCAGATCAACCAGTCCTCCAGCCACCAGACTTGATAACACCATCTTGACCTGATAAACCAATTGCATTTGTCCAGAGTTCTTTACTTTTCTTACAACTGAAGCAGCACTCTCACAGGAAAGATTATGTTAATATTACTGTTGTTATCCACTTTTCCTTCCTTTCTTCCCCTAACTGCTGTAATCAGCCCTCCCAGTCTGCCTCAGATCCTTTGCTAACTGATTTACACCACTCTGCACCACGTTGCATTTCCCATAGAGCCATAGTTCCCCAGGTACTTTGTTCTACAGAAGTTTTGGCCTCTTACACTGCAAGTGACAGGAGACTCATCTCTCCCACTGGTGCTCCAAAGCCCTGTGCTTCATTCCCTCGCAACCCTCCCAGGGCCCATCCGTTTTGCTGTGCAGAGCTAGAGAAGCGCTTCTAGCAGAGAACTGTGATGCATGACCTGTCCTCTCCTCCAGAATCAATCACCAACCAAACCGGTGGGTTTTGTTAAAGTGTGGATTTCCAGATTATMATTTTTTAACAAATTAAAATGGTGTGTTGTCCTACCTCCATAGCAGATAATCAGTGATTCATCTTGGCTCTCCAGTTGCTTTTCAATTACTCACACAGAAATGTTTTCTTTGGGTTTGGAAAAAAATAGGTGCTTTAAATAAATCATTCCATGTGCATGTATTAAGAAGGATCTTTTTGTCAGGTATGCTAGGAAGGAGTGTGCGGGGGGACACTATTCTCCCCCTCCCCAAAACCCTACTTGGGGGCACCCATTTGCTCACACTTTTCAATCAGTTTACTGTGACTCTTAGGGGAGAATACAGGTGCACCAGGGCTATGTCTCCATTTAACAAAATTTTTCACCCACAAAGTGATGTTTCTTCATCATGGCTCTGCACTTGCAGCCTTCATTTCTAGAGGGGTAACTAAAATGAATTCTGAAAGCTGAGTGCATGAGACAACAGGCCTGCTATGGCGTCCTCTTTTCTTTTAACCTTGATTAATTCCAAGTCAAACCAGGAAACCTCTGCTTAAAACTGCAGACTACCTTAAAACACCTAGATGTCCTTGTCCACTTCCAAAATTCCAGAGCCTTTGTTTGGGCAGCAGAGGATGCTGATGGGTCATTTAGCTTCAAGCGGCATTCTCAAATATTCCTAATGAGAGTTTCAAAGGCCGTACAGTTATCACTTCAGATGGCTTTTCCATCAGTCTCTTTGCAGAGAGATTCCCTCATTTTGCTCTTCCTAGCATTGCAACATCCTGATCGCTCTTGTTTTGCACTTTACATAGTCTCTCTGCCCCCCCCGCGCTTTTTTCTTGTTTTTAACCGACATAAAGCAAGCATAAAACTCAACCATAAACAGACTAACAGACTAATCAGAGGGTAGGAGAGATGCAGCCAAGCCTATATTCTGGTATTTTGTTCACATTTTATGACCTTGTCGTGGCTGGTAAGTCAGGATAATGATTCCTGCTCTGTTTACAACATCTCTTAGTGGATTTAGTATTACTGTCCTTCACAGCCATATAATCTGTTGCAGGATTCTCCTGTTAATTCCTAGTTCTTTCTTTACTTTATATTTCTATAAGGAAAATGTTCAGTTCTTCGAGTCTCTTTAGTCTCCAGTCATAAATTTGTACWTGCCGGAGGAGCAGTAGAAACACAGCTTCTGAGCCCTGCCTGATCACACAACCTTTTCTACACACGCTGAGGAAGAGTGGCCATATACCCCAGCTTCTTTTTGTCACTTAGGTGGAAAAATACTGATATATGAGCAAAAGGCAGCAGTTCCCCTCAAGGTACAGATGCACACGCTGCTTCAGGAAGGGCTATGCAAGCATCCCTTCACATATGACTTGACACCCCATGGAGTTCACCAACCCTGTCCTGTGAAGAGGAGAAGCCTGCGTTTTGGTGAGCTCTTACGACCCATTCCCTGCCCTTGTCAGAGGAAGGGCACAGAGCAGGTTGGACAGATTGTTCTGTTCACCAGCTAGGATCTGCAGACCATGGTATGGGCACCCTCACCTGAATATTACATAAATGTACACTAATAAACAGCATACATAATAATATTACATATAACTAACTCTGGTTATTATCCGTAGTTTAGGTTAACAGAATCTGATTGCCAAACTGAGATTATAAATGGTGTCTTAATGCCATCGCTGTCATTCTGAGGGAAGTGGGGAGACAAAAACAAACACATCCCTATATCTTTAATAACCCCAAGGCACCAATGCACACTGGAAGCACATGAACATCAGAAATGTAAGCACTCAACAGCTAGGAAATGCTAGAGTTTATGTTTCCCATGTATGTACAGGTAGTATTTTTTTCCCCTCCCTCTCAAGCAGGATCTCTGCCTTATCCAGTAAATGGGTAATTATTATGCTATGTACATCATGTATGTTTACAAATTTAACTTATCTACTCAAGTTTTCTTGGGACATCCATCTAAAGCCATGTTCACATGAGACCACGCAAACCTTTCACCTAACATTAAGATCCTAATTTTCCCATGGGAGTTCCATGACAGCAGAATCATATAATTAGTACTTTCCATCTGAAACATCAATGCAGTGATGGGTTTATGTCCATTTTAAGCCAAGGAAGTGGAGACACATGCCATGGGTGGAAGCATAGCTGATCTCAGAGAATTCCGATTCTTCAAAGGAAAAAAAAGAAGAAGAAAAAAATGTGGTTCATGATGCCATCCCTTGAATCAAGGTTAATCTACGCTTACATGGAAATGGTAAACCATTTCCAAACCTGTAACGGGATCATTTCTCACCAGGGCAAGTTTCTTACTGCCTTGAGAGAGATATTACTACGTTTCTGCCTCAAAATTAAGTCTCAGAACAGCAGAGCCACAGCCACAGAAAGTTTAAGGAGAGGAAAAAAAAAAAAAAAAAAACACCAACAACAAAAAACCAAACCACCTGTAAAATGAATCATCTATTTTATGACATAATTCTTCAGGGAGCTTTGCATTTTTATAACATTTCCCACRCATTCAACTAATCTGCAGTTGATTTCACTTGTCTTTTTCCAGYTCTTTCTCCCCTCAACTGCTGAAGATCTTTCTTTCACACTGTGCATTAATGCTACTCCCTTTTCTCCTTGACTTTCCTGGGCTCCAGCCCAGGAAGCTCTGAGGGCATGGGCAATGTGGCCTCCTCTCAGTTTCCGCAACCTGCACCCACGATTGCTTGCAGGAGCAATTGTAAGATAATTTTGCCCAGCATCTTCCACTTGCAGTTGAAGCATACTTAGCTGCTTACCAAAGAAAAGACATACATATTGGCACAGCAGAGATATCAATAGCTGAAGTATACCCTTGGTACAAACTGAATCTTGAAGGTGTTCCCCCCAACTTCTAAGAAGTATCAAGAAAAATTGAGGGAACGGCTTTTTTCCAGAGACTTGAAGGTTTCGCCAAACACTCCTAGAGGTGACAAAACGGTATGGCTGTTTTCTCCATTTTTTTTTCCTCGCTAAGTTGCAAAGCTCTGTCCACATATTGGAGGTACTAGAATTTAACAAAACCTCCTAAAAAACATGTTCCTCCCAAGGAAACATGTTTTCCAAAACTCCATTTTGGAAAACACTGACTCCCTTTAACTATCGCTTAAAATGTGTATCTAAATAGAGATATAGAAATCAATGCAACAAAATTTCAGGCTGAATCTGGGAAAAGCTTAAAGCTACCAGAAAATATTATCTTCTGCTAGAAAATGTATGAGAAATAATTATAAGCAGTATTATCTGATTTCATTTTAATTATATTAGCTTATTCTGAACCTTGAATGGTATGCTGTTGCACTGCTCTGGTTTTATAGCTCTGTCCCAACCTGTTGTAAGCCCATTTYCCATAACACCTAGAATTTGTTGATTAAATTGGAGCTAATCTATTTTCATTGTACACATTTTCCCAAGATGAAAAGGATGCAGCGTGGGACAAAAAAACCTAATCCTGTAGTAAGACGTAATGGCTTTTTACAGTTATTTTTGCTAGGCTCTCAGGGTTTTTTAGTAAAATGGTATAGGTAAAGATATATTTTAATCCTGACAGAGGCTCTTTAAACACACACGTGAAATAGGAGTGAAAAGCAGGGAAGGAATGAGCAAGGCTATTTAGGGACACAGCTGAGAAACACTTTATATTGACAGGCGAACTGGATGTGACTGAGCCTGGAAGAAGCCTTTCTGTCATCGTTTCATAAAAATAAGCTGCAAGTCATATTTTACAGCCTAGAAGATATTTATTTCTTGGGGTGAAATGTGAAATGTTGAAAGACATTTTAGTTATATCACAACAGAGAGCTAAGTAATTAAAAACTATTAAAGCCCGTTACAGCCCCAGGCCCAGAAAAGCAAGTTTCATCTTGGAAATTCCTAAGCAAATGGAGTTACAAGGAGGAAAGAAATGTTTTCTTACTAAGGACTCAAAAGCTAGCTGGGGCAAAGCATAAATAATAGGAGAGGCCAGAGGAAACTGTTTTTCCTCTATTTATATAGAATATAAAAAAATGAGTCAAACCAGTAAGCATTTGATTCACGTATGGAAAAGCAGCATAGTGCTTCTCTACCCTCTATGGATGGTTACACCATACACTGCAAGGTAGGAAGGTCAAGATTTCACAACTGGCTCTACTAAGGAGGCAAAAAGCCCTAAATACAGGCATTTTAGTTCAGGCGGGGATCTGTACTAGAACAGCTGCTCTATTCTGGGAAGCTCAGAGCATACTGCTTCAGAGTAGAGACATACCCTACAACTCCCTAGCTGTGGCATTTTCTAGGTCTCCTGCAGGACAAAAGCATTGGGCAGGTTGATATCATCAGCTAGATTGATCTCACCAATATCTCACTTTCTTATTCCATCTCTCCCTGTTCTTAACCTTTGGACTAGGATAAGGATGATGATAGCAGAGAAAGAGCATCACCCAAGATGGTTAACACAAGCCCATGTGTCTCTATCCCTCCCTCCTGCAATGCCAAATAATATAAGCATTTGACATATACCCTAGGCTTTTCAGATAGGTTGTATGGGCAAGAACCTGTCTCCTAGGGAAGGAGGTCCATTTTTCAGTCATCGTTTCTTAGACATGGTAAGCAAGCAAAAAGCTACCCTGTACTCAATACTGAAAGACTCAGTAAGACTACCCATTTTTACCTACAGAAATGCTTATGTGTGTTTTAAACACAATTTTAAAATAATGAACAAATAATGAAGCATTTTCCAACAGAGCCAGGATGACAAGAACTTCTGAAAATACAATTCCACCACTCAAGCAAAGAAACCATTGAAGATTTATCTGCTATGGAGATCTATTTCCTGCAAACCCATCCAGCAAATAAAACCCAAAAATTATTACATTTAGAAACCACACAATAACAGCCTCCAGTTATCAGGTCAGGTCCTTTTAAGGGCCTCTGTTGGGCAATGAAAACCCACCTTGATTAATTTTCAAGTACTGTTTCCTTCATTGTGAGATTAACAAATCTGTTTGACATAAAATGGTACACTTTATATGCAAATCTCTGTAGAGAGAGTTTTGTGACATTAAAGAGGTTCATACAATTTTGTTCACCCTGCCCTCAGAGGTCATTTGGAATTTCACAAAAGCATTTGTCTATGCCCTTAATATGCATTTTGAAAGCTAATTTGAGGTCTGCTGGATTGAGAGCCCAGGTCCTTAATTACATTTGGACGTGTTTATATAGAGATGATATTATGAATCTGAAACTACTGTCATTCCAATATACACCAGCAGAAACTCTGCTGAATGCTGTGGAGTTCTCATGGGGCGGAAAAGGAAATACTGGAGTAACACAGCAGAAAATCAGACCTTGTAGATGTTTGTTTACCTCCAAGCATTATGTAAACATACAAAGGGAAAAAATCCCCTTACGCTTGCACCAGTGTTTTCATCATTATTATTTTTGTTTTATATTCCATTTACATTGATAARATCCCTTAGCTAAGCCACACACAATCATCTTTGATAAGAGAGTAAACACACTGTGTTATTGCAATGGAAGCGAGGAATATGACCTTTAACGTGTGTACAAATTAAAATGCACTGACCAAATTTGGTGACCTTTATGGTAAAGCTTCCTTATAGAGTAACAACGAATTTGCTATTAAATATCACTGCTTCTGCAGACGGGTTAGAAAAGGCCAGTAATATTATTAAGCACTTTCGGTGTTTTTAAATGAGAACGAAGCAGACAAGTTGCATATGAGTAAAACCCACAAGGTATGAGAGCAACAGGAAAAGGCCAGCCCATGCCAGCAAGGAAATACCTCTTTGCTTTGACACATTGGTTTTGTGCCTTTACTTCCACATCGTTTGGACTGATTTCAAACTTTCCCTTATGATGATGTATTTGCCACTTTCCACTAATTCTGCGCAGTCTTCCCATTCCCCRTAAGTCTCTTCATGATTCCCTTCTTACTCATTTATCTTCTTTGCATATACCCCAGGTGAAACCAACTGCCATCTATAGGTATGGTTCCTCAGCCTATCCTATTGTAAGACACTATTTTCTGCCACATAGCTATTTAGCCAGTGATAACCATTCAGGATTACATTTTCCATGCCTGCAATCTACCTCAAGCTATTTCATTTAAATGAAAATATTGCAGCCAAATCAAAGAAGAAAACTAGTGAAAAATGTCCAAGTGTCCCACCCTGAAAAAGATAATGCAAACCTTTTTTGTAGTGCCTCCATGCTTTGGAGAAAGATGGGGAATGTGAGGAGGAATAGGGAGAAAGGAGTTTGTCCCATCCGTCAGGGTGCACTTTTTAGTGTTTCTAGGAAATTTGGCTCAGCTTGGGAAAGATATGACTTCTCTCAAACCCTAGTTCATGAATACTCATGACTAGTTCAAAATCTGAAATAATTTTCACCATCTGCAACAGCCTTCCATCAGGATGAGGATAGGAGCACAATGTTTTCTGTGTTGGTTTGCCTAAAAGCTGACAGGGGCTGATGTTAAGCCTGTACGCACAGATTTAATTGCTGCGTTTTCTAACTTCTGAATGCTTGAATTAGCAATCCTAATATTCCCTTAATATACTTGTTTTTTCAATGACTGAGACATCATTTGTAATAACACATGATAATGGCTTATATTTCTATCATGTCTTTCAAGGCAGCAGACCTCCAATGTGATTTACAAATTCACTATAAAGAGGATTATTTTTTTCCCAGCACTGGAATGAAGCCACCTACCTCTGGCAGTTGTTTAAATTCTACATAGCAAATCTAGCCAGCAGTTTAAAGCAGGTAATGACTATTGTGTGTACCCAAAACACCAGAGAGCCTGCATTTTCCCAAAACAGAATTTGCCCAAGGTAACAAAGCAAATGCCCTTATACTTTTTCAGAAACCATTTTGAGACGCTTAACAGCCCCACAAAGGCAGACTCACAGAGACCTTAACTCCCCCAACAATTCAAACCCAGAAACACAGTTGCAAGGGAGCAGAGCAGAGAGAGAATGATTCAACCGCATTAAAGCAGTGCTGTGCTTAGAGAAAGCCTTCTTGCTGAGCCGTGTTTTTTAGTTAGATTTTATTATCGTATGAATAGGACTACTTGGCTGGATTGGAAATGACAATCTTTGGGTCACTGTGCTGCTAATCTCCACACTTTGAGCCCAGCAGTTCAGCCAGCTTTCAACCCACCTCACTTACCTAGTCTGTATGTCATCAGTTTTTCTATGAGGGAGTTATGGGAGCCAGTGCAGAAAGCCTTAATTGTAGAACCAACTGAGGAAAGATTTGGCTCATTCTCTGTCCTGAAAAATGCTTGGGCTCCCCAGGTTGGCTCCTTATGTCAATAACAACTAGATCAAACTTTGCACAAGCTTGTAAGGACCAGAGCCAAAGAAAGTATATAGTCTGGCTCAACCACATTGGTGTTAATGGAACCACTCCAGTGTACACTTATGAGATTCTGGTCCAAAGAAGTTAATAATTTCTCCTTAGTACCATGTGTATAGTTATATGCAACATTTTTATTTGAAAATTCTAATAAAAATAAAATGCTTGGTAAAGGGTGGAGCATCGGCCATGAAGGATCTTCAGACCATCCTCAAACAAACGCAAGTGTCAGATAAAGAAAACAAAGGCACTTCTGGGGGTAGAGGGAAAAAATCATATAACAATATTTTTCACATTGGGACTGAAATAAAGGATTTTCTGTCTTCAAAGCACAGTGTTCTAGAACTAAGACTTGCCTTCAAGTCTCAGCAGTAATTAAGACAAATTATGCTCAGTGTAAGTCTTCAGGCACCAAAGAACAAACTGAAGGTTTAAGCTGGACCGATTCTATCACCAGAAGGCAGCTGTACATATAAATATCAGTCAGTACATTACAGTAAATGATCCACGAAAAAGCTCCTCCCAGCCCTATGAATCATAAGTAAAACTAATTTTTGGAAGGGATTCCAGGAAGTACTGTGCCATCAACGCCTCAGAAAGTCCGTGTTAGGAGCTGATGAATCTCCAGAGGGGAAATGTCACAGAACCATAATAGGCAGTATTCTGTGTTTGTATTTTCATTAGACCAATTGATATGATTGAAAAAACAAACAACCCCAAGTAGGAAACACTTATGCTACTTGTTTCAAAGCCTGTCTTTTTTTTTCTTTACTGTGTCCATTGGTTTAATATAGGACATTACTTCTTACAAACTTTGCTCACCACCATCTCTAGACCATCATTAACATCACTCCTACTCTAGTAGTATCTCTACTACTGCTAAAATGCTACCATCATTAGCATGTCAAGCAGTGGTTGATAGGCACAAACTATCATGCATTACCTCATAGTGGTGTAGAACAGAGCTGACTTCTGCTGCACTAAACTTTAAATAGATCTCTAAACATGGTAAATAGGGTTTTTCTGGTACTGAAGCCCAAAGAGTGTAGAGAAAAAAATGTTTCAATAACAAGATTAAGAGAATGTTCCTTAAAAAAGAAACCCCAAGAGAACCATCAGGTTTTGCAACCAAGAATATTATTAAAGCTCAAGACTGATTTTTCCTCCCAGGCATGCTATTTTTCACCAGTTTACAAGCATTCACCATGTCACTGCTGCTCCTTTGCAGTATACAGACTACTTGGGAGCAAAGTGCTAAGTAACAGTGAGTAAATTAAATTGAGACCAGGCATGAAAATCTTACTTGGGAAAAGCAACAAATTGCGTGCTAGGAACTCAAGGAATGCACACCTCCACACTTTGCCACACAACATAGATCTACAGGCAGAGTAAAAGCTATTTTACAGCTTCTTAACCCTACCAATACCTATATCTGGGTCTTCACCTATTCAAAGCAGATCCCACAAAGACAAGCTAAGAGTCTTAAATAATTGCCAAATGAGCATCATTAAAGGACAAAAGGATATTTCCTTTCTCATACCTACTAATATCTGTCACAAGAAGAAGTGGATAAAATCACATCTAGTGTAACACCAGTGAAACTAAGAAGAAATAGCAGCGCCTCCATATCTTTTTTATTGGGTAGGACAGAATTAAATCTGAGGCAGCATGATTTTCTGTAGAAGCCATGGAGAATTGGTTAGGATATCAAAATTCCTGATCTAAGCTTTTGTTTAAACCCAAACAAGCTCTTCAAGGTTTGAATAGTATTTTTATCTCTGTTATTTTTTCATTTTCACATTGGCCTATGAGCTTTCAGTTTTCTGATGGATTAAATGCACAAATGCCAAGAGCAAGCCTGAGTTGATACTGCACTTCTGCCTCTATGAGAAAGCACAAAGTATTGGAAAATTTTGTGTGAGATAGATAGTGTTCTCCTGAGGTTTTCTGCTCAGTTTTGCAGATGGAGATCCACGGAAAGTCAAACAAAGAGCAGAGTTCAGGACTTGTAGGAACAGCATTCAAAAAAAAAAAAAAAAATCTCAAAATAGCAGGCAATGCAGAGAACTGTACAGGCAGATATAGCACCTATGCCTACTTTTTTCATTAAATTGTTATGTGATCTTTCCTAAGCCATTTAACTTCTTCCTTTCTTAGTTTCCCCTTTTATAAGATTAGGGATGTTACTTCATTAATAAATAGAGCACAAGTAGGGACATCTGTAATGATGGATCTCGTTGTGTGTTGCTAAGATCAACACACAAACACTTTTTTTTAATACCCAGTTTGTATGTGGATGGGTTTTTCTTTTAGGTAAATGAGTTCAGTCATTTCTGAGATTAGAAGCTTTAACATCTTTCTAGATGATAGCACTTCTCTTTAATTATGTAGTCACACTATAGAGTTATGGGTATGGCACTGGAGCTCATATTGCAGAGGAATAAAATGTAGTCCCTTCCTTCATCTCTCAATCATTTGGAGCTCTCTGCAGCATTATCCTTAAATACATGTCCTAAACTGTATTTTACTCTGAACTAAGCTAAGGTGAACAATGTCTGATATGAAAGCGGTTCATCTTGGGGGCGCTCGCAAGCCATGTGTGGGACAACCAGGGGATCAGGCCCAGCCAGCACGGGTTCATGAAAGGCAGGTCCTGCTTGACCAACCTGATCTCCTTCTATGACCAGGTGACCCGCCTGGTGGATGAGGGAAAGGCTGTGGATGTGGTCTACCTGGACTTCAGTGAAG
>JAYKAV010002825.1:373143-398143 GCA_035582835.1 Phoebastria nigripes
GGGCATGGTGGTGTTGGGTTGATGGTTGGACTTGATGATCTTAGAGGTCTTTTCCAACCTTAATGATTCTATGAAAGTTGAAAACGATCACAAGTCTAAACGCTTTACTGTTCATCAGTTCCTGGCAATAAGACAGTATTCAGAAGCATGTTGCATTATTCACTGCCATCAAAGCTGTGCGTTTCCTGCATCTATGTCAAAATCCTTGTGTATTTACAAATTGTAATGGATTCTGAATAAGAGAGRTCAGTTTGTTACAAACAATGGAATATCAGCATTGCTTCATAAATGGCCTTGGAGCCTGAYCCTGTTGGTCAAAATAGTAATCCCAGGTCTAGGCGCAGTCTTGTCAGCATTGCCAACACAGAGGACTTTTCATGTGAAGTGTGTAGTAATAATTTGACTGTGATAGACAACATAATAGAGCTCTGTGAATGTCACAAAGCAYAGTGCCAACAGTCTCTCCCACAGAGCATATCCATTACTAACAGCAATGAGAGGATGCAAAAAAAATGAATTAAATGAAATTATGAGTCTTTAAGGGCAAAAGTGAAAACAGCTTTCACGTTTGAGTTTTATCTCAAGGATTGAAGGGGCAGAAAGCAATGAAATATATTAAATCCACCATATCTTTGTATATAYGTGTATGATTTCTGTCATGGTGCCAATTTGTAGCCAGTTTGCAAGTTTCACATTAGAAAGCACATCTACTCCATCCATTTATGCTGTGTAGGTTAAAAACAATATGTAAACATTTCCTCCAATGAACAAGACAGCAGAGAGATGTGATTCTCCAGCATGATAGAAACAGGGGCATTTAGCCAACAGACAACATGTCACTCAACTATAACTAACTTTTAGCCAAGAAAAAGAAATTTCAGTTACATAACATCTAAAGAAATCTGTGTAGAGATGCACAGCCAATAAATTAATGAACTGTCAACTAGGCTAAGTTTAAAAAGTTTTTATGTAGTTCAGTTGGTTGTGACATGGTTTTCTTAAAAATATGCTGGGTGGTTCTCCTAGGCTGCCGAGAAGATGAGGATATTAATCAGTTTCCAGGTTAAGGCTTATCTGCAAATCCTCCCAAACTTCTGAAAAATGATCTGAATGACTGGTTTGAAGCTCTGAGAAAGTTTTGAAAGTAGTTCTGAGTACTTCCACCTAAACTGAAACCTCCATGGGAGATTATGCACTGGTGCTATTTGGAGAACAAATCAAATGCAGACATCTCCAGAGAGGTCCCGCTTGTTGAATTTTTTGAGGTTGGCATTCAAGAAACCAGATATTTTTGAAGACTCTGAAGAAGTGAAGGGAACCTCTGAACTTGTTAAATGTCCCAGCATTTTTTACATGCAGCTGATCAAAGCTTTTAACTCTCCATTCCTTTTCTCCYGGCATCTATGACAAGAGCTTAAATAGCTGAGCTCCACATGGGGAAAAAAGCCATATAGATATCTGTATGGGTGTGTGTATATTTTCCCCTTTCTGCTTGTCAAAGCCTCTGTACTTGACATATTAATTTACTGAGTTTAACTTTTTAATGCTAGCTCCTTTAAGTCATTAGAGCTCCTTTTTTCATTATAATCCTCTTATTTGGTAATCAGTTTGAGTCTGCCTGTATTTTTTAAGAATATTTTAAAGTCTCTGATGGAGATCAAGGGAAGTTTTCTCTTGATCTACTTCACAAACTCCCACTTATTATTAGTCAGTGGTTCAGTGTGACACTTAGGCCTACAGTCATTTTGTTGTACTTCTCTATTTCTCGTATTGCCCTTTATGAATGGAGATGTTACCTTTCTTTTAAATGCATTGTGGCTGTTGAAAGTTGACCAGCAGAGAGCTAGAGGAATTAAAATGGATACGGCAAAGATCATAATAGCTACTGTAATGTGCTTCAACTGGATGAACCACCAACAGACCCTTTTCTTTAATGAGTTATTCCTAAAATTAGTCATAACACATTTCTTAATACTCTAATTATTTGACATGCAAGACTGCCTTTGCACAAGAGATCTGAGAACATGAACTAATCTCAAGACACCAGGCAGATATTACATCATGAGCAACAAACTTCCAGTCAGCTCTGACTCAAGTTTCTATTTCTGAAGATAAATAAATCCACCCCTCACCATTATTAGCCTTCCTGCTATTCACTATATGTACTTTAAAAGGCAGAGAAATCATTAATGCTTAGCAACATCATATCTCAGTTCAAACGCATCAAAGAAAAGTCCTCATAATCCCTTTGCATCTCAGCTATGGGGCACAGTAAAACTCAGTGAAGCAACGGGCAACAACAGACTCTTAACAGAAGTTTAACAGCTCTACTATTCCCTCTGTGATCTTTCAAAGCCTATTTAAAGACAGAACTTCATTTATCCACTTAAGCAAAAAGCTGTAGACAGCAAGCTGCTTACCCGTCTTTCTCAAATCTAATGTTCAGTGGGGGAGGGAAAAAAAAAAAGAAGAAAAGAAGTCAGCATAAGGGCAGCCCCACATCAACTAATCTCTGCAGCAAATTAATTAAACAATTATATTAGCCAAGCCTTCACTTCTGACATGGCACAGCTGACATTAATTGGGACACAATCAAGATAGTAATTCAGGTTAATTGGATTTCCACTGTCAGCAGCTATCAGCTTGTTTCAATATGCTGCTGTCATTTAAGAATAATTAATCATGGATGACTTTATTGGATGGCATGGGTTGACAGCTGATGGTGTGGTGACGCTTGAAAAAGTTGGTGATTGCTGTAGGCCTAGTGAATAGTAAAGCTGGTTTCCTTTGTAGAGATTATTCTACCGCCACTGCATGTTGAGACCCAAAATTTGCTACATAAAGTGTTGAGACAGTGGTATTTGCTGACTYTTGCACACATGCAGAGAGAAGAAGAGGGGGCTAGAGAAAGAAACAGCCATTCCCATTGAAATAGCGCTGCAAAAGGTCAGAGGGATGTGCATGTTCCACYGCAGCCTTCAGGCACACAGTTATTGTTTGGCTATTGCTACAGCAACAAAGGATTCAATAATACAACAGTTCACATGCTGTAAGAGCTGAAATGCCAAGCTTGATCTWGTGTTATTTGCTTTTCTCCATTCATAACAGGCCATTACTTTGGTTAACATCTGATAATATAATTTATTTAAGCTGTTGCCAGAATGTCTGCAAAAATGTCAAGGAACTTATGAAGCCAAGTCTTTATTTATTAACAACTTGAAAAAAAGGCGATGAAACTGTTGTGGGGAAGTGGGGGAAAAAGCTAAAAATTAAAGTATAAGATGAAAATAATTTAGAGTGTTCCATAAGGAGTAGTAGGAAAACATTATGTTTCTGAAAAACAATTGCAATTTAAACTTCAGGAAAGAAAAAGCCTTAACACCAAGTTCTATTAGGCTATGTAATTATTCCCAAAGGGGGAAAATATATATATATATTTAAAATTAAAGTACAATTTTAGATTATTCATGACAGAGTGCTAAAAAATCGTATCAGAAGTGGCAACAGTACTTTGATAGCTGGACAGAGAAAATTTTCTATCAGGAATATGATGAATTTATTGTGTAACTACCAGAAACCTGTTTTAGATGGATGGAGTACACAGAATCAAATTTCTAAAGGAAAATCAGACACCATGGCTGGTTAATTCGGCTCCCTCTTTTTTAGCAAAATACCGGACAGAAGACTGGCATGTGCACTACTCAAACAACAGAGCACAAATTCCCACTCTGAAGATATTTTTTTGCTGTCAGTCAGAGAAGCCTGATTAGGCAGAATCATCCATTAACCAAACTGGGAGAGAGGAACCCATTTATTATGACCCCTCTTCAGTGTAGGTCTGACAGTGCTGTGGATGCAGGCGAGCAACACAGATGAAGTTCTTACTCTGGGGGAGTTTCAATGCAGTGAACTTCTCCAGCTTTTTACCTTCAATTATAGCCAAGACCTGGTTGCCTCCTTTGCCTTATTTTCTTGGGAAATTCTTGGTTTTAGAACATGCTTCTCTGTTAGGATGCAAATAAAGCACAGTCTATCTGAAACTAGAAGGATCCTTGCTGAAATCCAACCTAATGTGAGCGATAGGCAAAAACATCTAAATGCGTGTTGTTGTGGTTTAACCCGGCAGGCAGTCAAAGACCACACAGCCGCTCGCTCACTCCCCCACCCCTCATTGGGATGGGGGAGAGAATCGGGAAAAAAAAAAAGTAAAATTTGTGGATTGAGATAAAGACAGTTTAATAGAACAGAAAAGGAAGGATAATAATAATAATAATAATAGTAACAATAATAATGATAGAATATACAAAATGAGTGATGCACAATGCAATTGCTCACCACCCTCCGACTGATGCCCAGGCAACGATCCCCCTCCTCCACCAACCCCAGTTTATATACTGAGCATGACRTCAYATGGTATGGAATACCCCGTTGGCCAGTTGGGTCAGCTGTCCTGGCTATGCTCCCTCCCAGCTTCTTGTACACCTGGCAGAGCATGGGAAGCTGAAAAGTCCTTGGCTAGTGTAAACACTACTTAGCAACAACTAAAACATCAGCGTGTTATCAACATTCTTCTCGTACAAAATCCAAAACATAGCACTATACTAGTTAATAGGAAGAAAATTAACTCTATCCCAGCCGAAACCAGGACAATGGCTTTATTGTGTTTAATGTCTCTGATTCAAACTGAGTTCAACCATGGAGTAGGTGGTTGTTATTTAAAAGAGGACTGATAGAGAATGTCAGTGAACTGTTTTGTTTTGTTTTGTTTTGTTTTGTTCGCTGTTCTTTTTTTAATCCACAATCCTGCTAAATCTTATCATATGCTTTATTAAATTGTGGGTGTAAATTAAGCAGGGAGTCCCCGAATAAATAGCCAAAATGCTGCTCTACAAATGTAMATTACAAACAGTTTATGCTTATCAGATTATCTCTGTGATCATCGCTGACAGATAAAAACTGAATCTGAAACTACATTTATTTTCCTTCTAAACATATCCTCTTAAAGTAGGATTGATGTGCCCTGTCATTAGCCCTGTAATGTGCAAGAAAGCAGGTATTCTGTTTGTCAGTCCCTTTCCTTGCTCCCAAGAGCTCCAAACTTCTTTGCCAAATTCAGTTACATCTGAGAGAGGAACAGAAGCCTCTAAAATACTTATGTTCTCACGATACTTGGTGCCTTGTAAGAAGACACACGCTTCTTTGGTTTGGCAGCAGTTAACTTGGTCAAAAAACAAATAGTGCAATTTCTGGAAACACCATGCTTTTTCCATTTATGTATAGTGGGGTTTAAGCAAAGGGGAGAGACACAGCACAAGTCAGAGGTTCATACGGCAAAGCTGCTACCAGCATTTTAGCACTAAGGAGGCCAAAGACTGAACTGACCATGAATATTAAACTATCCTCCCATCTCCAGACATCATAAAAAAATAAAAGACAATGGAAGCAAAGGTTGGCTTCACAGGCCACTATTTCTGCACTGCAGGTTTTGTGCCTGAACAGAGAATTTGCTTCTCCATGGTCCCAGTCCAGCATCCTTCAGAAGCTCTCAAGTTAGTAAATGCATTTGAAAAATAGAAGGAAAAGACTAAGCAAATAGGTGAGTTAAATCACACCTATCAGGTGAACCACAGGAGTCTGTTCCAGCAATGCCAGAGCAAAGCTAATGGTGAGTGGACATAAAGCACGCTCAATGGGGTTGTAAAATTTTGGACTGCTGTTGCCTTTCAACTGTCCACTAACATCTGCTCTCTCATGCTTCAAGGAACTTGTAGACCATGCCAATGTTACAAAGGGCTGCCATCTTTAAAACTTTGGACCTTTCATTGGCACTGGTGCCAAGAGATGGGAAAAAGGAATGCCCAGTGAAGTTGGAGCTGTAACTCCAATGCCGTTCTGGGCATTAATCCATRCACCTTGTTCCTTGCCGAATTTTGTTTCATTTTTTCTCATTGTTTTCAAGCGAAGATCTTGGAACTGTTTTCATTTTTTGTTTAAAGAAGGCTCGGAAGATGATCCAGATGGCAGGCAGATGAATGTAACATCGTTATTTTTTTCATCTTGGAAAGACACACAGATGATATTTCCAAGAAGGAAAAACATCCATACCTTTTGCTYCACCTGTTCAATGGAGCAGAAATTATATTAACAGATTGGGGGGGGAAATTATTCATTATTTTTTTGTTTCACACTCACCATGAGAGTGGAATGTTGTTGGGTTTTGTTTTGTTTTTTTTTTTTATAATTGTCTGCACTCATAGCTTAATCCCTCAGAGCACATTACCATTAATAACAGATCACAAAGTCCTCAGAGATTTGAGGTAGACAATAGCAGAAAAAAACAAGGTGCTTCTCCTTGGATGCTTATGCAGAAACACTACCTGATGTAGCTCATTCTTTTAAAAAAATGTAAATGTACCTCTCAAATTTACAGGTGCTTGTGTGCCACCATATACTGAAAAGACAGAATTAGGCTCATCCTTCTAACCTTGTATTGGAATAGCAGCTTACAAGAAGGAGAGGTGGGTAGGGATCTAGTACCTAGCATTTTCTGAGGTGAGCAGGAATGTCTGGAGCTTCACTCAAATTCACAGCCTGTAAGCTTAGCCTGTGAAATCCCTGCAACTGGAGCCTTTTTGGATACATCAGGCTATGATGTGCAAACCAATGGAACTGAAATAATTACCATCTTTCTGTAATTAGTTTTGTTGATCTCATTACCTGGGCTCAGGTGTTGATCTGTTGATTGTTGTTTTGTAACTGCCATGAATCAATAAATGACTGTGTGGGTGTGGTGGTAAAAGAGAAGTGAGAAATTACATGTTTTTTAAAGAAAGTTTCTCTTTTTCTTAGATGACTTCATTTTTTTCTTTACTTTTTCTTGCAGTGAATGATTCAAGTCTTCAGACTTTTTTTCCAAGAGTATAGAAGTTCTGGGTAACCAGGCTCCAAAAATCCGAGTCTTCCAGAGAAAAAAACCCACAATATAGACAACAGCATTTCCACTTATTCATCATCTCGTACCTCAGCTCAGGGTGGCATTGCAACAGAATTACACATCAGGGGAGAGACGTTCTGAGTCTGTGGCCTATTTGATGCTTAATCTTCACCAGGACAGCCAATGAAGATGTTGATACTGTTCTTAACCAGATTTTTCCTATCCTGATCTGTTGGCAGGGAAGTGGCTTGACCTGTTGTTTGTGTCTAGCTTTTCCCCAGCAGCTCAGCTAAGATGCTTTAAGACATAAAAGCTATAAGGCAGTATTGAATTTTGAAGTGCATCTCAATGGGTGACACAGAGTCATGTCAATAAAAGGCCAGAGACATGTCAGTGGTCTAATACCAGAATAAATACATACTGTTGTATGTTTGTTATGCACGTGTAGAAATTCCTGCTATAGAGATTTACAGTACTGCAACTTGGCAGATGCTGAGCCCTTTCTTTGGAAGGTGAGCGGGTAGCCTGTGAGGAGAGGAGGGCAATGGATTTAATCTCCATCTGGCAACTGGTGAGCTGGGACCACATTTTGGGTTTTTTACCTCTCAGCTTTCCCAGAAAGTTGGTATTTGGCCTTGCAGACATCCCTTGGTTTCATTGAAGCTTTGTGTTTTTATTTGTAAAAGTGCATCCAACATGTGCAGAGGAGAACTAATCTTTTCTAGCTGAATGGTGTCTGACCAACCATGCTTGAAATGCAAGGAGAGGATGTGTAAAAAGCAGATGTGCTGCAAAGTTTAACTACAGTGCTGAACTGATCGACCTGACATGACAAAGAATAAATACATAAGATGCTTTCAACTTGCTTGTATGCTTCTGCTGGAAGTCTGGAAAATAGCAAAAGAACCTAGAAATTCTTACAGATGAAAACATGTACCTAACTGAAATGATGAAATTCTTTTCTGAAGACTGGAAACAAACCACTTCTGATGCTAAGTACTTTCTTATTTAACAAGGCTCAAGAAGGTGAGAGGGGTGAAGAGGGGGACAATAAGAACTCTTTGTCAAAGACACTGTTACTTATTAAGGAATTATTAATAATTCAGAATGACAGAATTATTTCTGAGCCATTATTACAGAATAATTTATAATTTTGAATATGCTGTGCTAATAAGTAATGCCTGGGAGCAGACACAGTGGTGGGAATTTGTTATAACTATCAAAAGAAAACAGAGAAAATGAAGTTACTTCTTAAGCACCTGCTTGCTGATGAGAGAAGATTAAAAAATTAAAACCAGAATCTATGGTGTTAAGGGAAGTTTCAGTTTGTGGGGAATATGATTAAGGTTGCAAGGARCCACTAATAATGCATAAAAATTGCAGCTGCTACTTTTAATGTCAGGCYAGTGTAGCCAAGATAAAATGACTTGGTTGCACCTGATTATGATGGATATAGATGAATTACTTACTGGATTGGAAATCTGTAGTTTCCAAGGGAAGAGTGATCATGATTTGATTACATTCAATATGAAAACCAGAATCAA
Source organism: Phoebastria nigripes (assembly GCA_035582835.1). NCBI lineage: Eukaryota > Metazoa > Chordata > Aves > Procellariiformes > Diomedeidae > Phoebastria > Phoebastria nigripes. The sequence goes on from JAYKAV010002825.1 coordinate 381,622, forward strand.
TTCTCAATCAGTAACATCTTATGTATATAATTGGTACCTCAAAAGGGCACATGATTTTTTTGGCACATTTTCTCACAACTTTCTCAAAACTGAGAAAGTTCTGAGAAAAATTCACAGCAGAAAACATGTAAATAGAAAAATGAGAAAGAAAATTGAGAGAACTCAAAGGAACAGCCTATGAACMGGCCAGCATGCCTTGATCTCGCAATCAAAAAACGGAGATTTTTAGTTAAAACTTCATCCTGATTCAGTGATAAAGTGTRGGCAGCAATTAGAAATTGAAGGAGTTGTACTATGAATGGGGGATGAATGCCCTCTGCAATCCTCTACTTTTATATCCAGCAGACTGTATATGTCCCTGGATTGGTAACCACAGCTCTTACAATGATATCACCAATGCCATATACGTAGGCCTGAATCCCCATGAGGGACACCCAAAACCCAYCTTAATCTGCAATATCCCCAAGCCTCAGTGATGATAGATGCTGACAGACAGAATGATTCAATATGTGTCTCATTTACTTAAGAAATGAAGCTTAAAAATATAAATGTAATATAAATAGATAGAATATAATGTCAGCTACACATTACAAAGAGAAGCTAAAGGCACCAGTAGAAACAATTCCTGGCCAGGCTAAAGAAACAAGTTTTGGGGATTTCTGGGAGAAAGAAATGAAAGAAATCCTAGCAATGTCACAGACCAATTAGGGTGGAGAGAGAACACTGCTATTAAGGACACAAAAATACAAAACCATTCAATAAACACTTCTTTTGCATATTTGGGTAATGAATGTTGTTGTGCTTATATCCCTTGATACAACACAGGAACACCGAAGGATTTTAAACAACTTCTGCTATCTTTCATCAGCAAGTCTGGACAGCCTGTTCCCAAGGGCTCCTAAAGAGACAGCCAAGTAGACCCATCCCACTGGTCTGTCAAATGTTAATAAATCCTAGGATACAGGGAAAATTCAAAAATGCTGAACGAATGTTGATGTTATACTTCTATTCAAAGAAATGCAAGAGGGGCAAGACAGATAACTACAACGTGATTAGCTTGACCTCAAAAGAATACAACACAGGACTCAACTGAGAATGAATTAAAGTATGGGGCTGGACCCAGCACCAGCCTATTTGTTTATTTATTTATTTATTTTTAACATAAAGTATTTGAACAAATTGGATTGCATTCTGAGAAGTTAAGAGAATTGATTGCTGAAGGTGACTATGAAGATCCAATAGTCAAGTATAAGATGACTTTCATAGCTCATAACACTCTGATGGAAAATACAGCACTGAGAAATTTCCATAAAACGCATTTCAAATGAAGAAGCTTGTGTATTTCCAGTATAGACATCACTAAAGGATCAACTTCAAGAAAYGCAAGGCAAGTCTGAGTCCATCAATAATCCCTCATGATCCATTTCCCGGGACATGGTCATACTCACAAAGCATTCCAATTCTTCATGCTGCTGTTGAGAAACACATTGAATGGAAAAAGTTCTAACCTGGTTCTCAGGAACAGCCACTAGATCTGACATTTCTGACATTTTCTTTGCACCAGTGATATGAAGTGTGCCAACGAACACAAGGCAATAGACGTGACAAAAGAAATCCATCCAAACAAATGAATGCATTTCAATGTAGATAAATGTAAACCCAAACATCTGAGAATGGCAAATATATACACTGGAGATGAAAACTGTATTTTAATAAGTAGAGAGTGMAGAGGACTTAAGAGTCAAAACAGATAAACGCTCAAGACGAGCTATTGGTGCAATCATATGTCCACAGGTCTGAGGCAAACCTTGGCCATGCGCTGTAGCAACTAGGAATGGGAGGAGATTTCATGTCTGTGTATGACATTGAGGAGATTGGTACTAAAATGTTGAATATATTTCCAGTACTCGTAGTTTAAAATGGATGCTAAGTAACACAACATGGAAAAAGAAAAGAAACACCAAAATGATTTAAGGGTTGGAAAACTGTCTTTCAGTGAAAGACAGAAAATTATAATCTGTAAATATTTGCAGGGACAGAAAAAAAAAAGCTATCTATTAAAAGGCTTTTTAACCTGATGGAAAAGACTTCAAAAGAGTGTGTGGTTGGAAGCAGACATCAGTAACATTCTAATGAGAAACAAGGTACAGTGCTTGTGAGGTTGGTTAACTACTGGAACAAATGGTATAATTTCTGAGTCTGGTCTGCTAGTTGAGCCTGGACACTTTAGTGTAACAGATGCTTTTAAAAAACACAGTTGTGAGACTCAATGGACAAGTAATTGAGCTGATGTATAAGCAATCAGACAGATCATCTAATTACTTATGAAAATTGACGTGTTATCAATGTCATGTACAAAATTCTGTGAAGCTTCAGAAGCGTAGATTTCATCACTTTAACTCAAAGAAGGGAAAAAGAGAGCATTGGAGGCAGCAGAGTTGCGTGCCTGTGCAAAGTGGAAGGAATCCGTATTGCCTACATAGTTGCACTTGTCCTGAACGTAAGCTGCATCATTTCCAAACGGGCTTATCAAAACTGCGTAAATGCATTCTATGTAAATAAATTCACAAAATATGTCATTTGAGATAAAACTATTTATTTATATTTAGACTGCATTTCAGATAAAGTACTCTAGAAACATGCAATTTAGATCCATGTGAAGTGTATTTATTTCTTAAGTGATGCTGTCTACAACGCTACATTTTCTAAGTGGACAAATGCTATCATTTAAAAAAAAGGATGCATTGCATTGGGGAGAGATGACAAAACCATGTAGATGTGTAAACAACAGAGCTCATTTATTGAGGAATTAGAGTTACAGAAAGCATTTATTAGTTCTCTAGTAAAGGTAGCTAACGCCACAGTGCTTTGTTTGCAGGTAAAGTACTGGTCTCATGAACAACTGTGCATAGGCAGGGTGTTTCAGCCACACAAAACCCCACTGACTTCTGTAAGGACCCAGATCCGCACTCCCTTGTAACATATCTAGGAGGTAAGGCTTTGTGTTACCTTCAGTGGTGCTTTGTGTGTGCAGCAAGGTCTGTTCATGAGGCTTAAATGTACTTTATGGTATATGTTGTTATGAACTCTGTGGCTATGTCTGAATTAGGGAATCCGAGAGCACTTCCACGTTCCTAGGAAAGGGGGAAAGGGGAGTACTCCAGTACATCCCAACATCACAACAGGGCAGAACTGTCTGTATATTCACTGTTCCATATGTTTCCAATAAGTAGATGTGGGTCCACATGGAAGCTATAGGTTGTTTCAGAAAATGCTTGGTCTGGTGTTTGAGGGACTAGGACCTCATGGTATGGTGAGGCATGCTCTGTACGGAGGGAGTTCCTAGAAAGCAAGGGCCTCAGCTTCAGCCTGGATTCATCTAACCTCAACTATCTAGAAGTACCAAGTGTGATTTGGACATCTAGGTCCCGCCATAGTAAATAAAGACAGTGGATTGCCAATAGACACTGGAAGTGTAAGAGAATATGTCATCCCACAGTGTACTGGGCGCCCATGCCCAGGTGTTGGCAGCAGGGGCTACAGGTGGCCTCTGTGAGGAGAGGCCAGGGCTGCCCCGAGCCGGACACAGCCGGTTCCAGCCGGTCCCAGCCGGCTCCAGCGGCCCCACCGCAGGACACAGCTGAGCCCCTCAGCCGAGCTGGGGGCGCCGGGGGGAAAACAGGCTCCTGGAAGGGCAAAAGGCGGCACAGGCAGAGGAGGAGGAAGCCAAGGAGGGAGCAGCAGCAGAGGGAGCCCGAGGGCGGAGGAGGAGGAGGGCAGGAGGTGCTGCAGGCCCGGAGCAGGGATCCCCTGCAGCCCTGGAGAGACCCCGCTGGAGCAGAGACCCACCCTGCAGCCCGGGGAGGGCCCCAGGCCGCAGCAGGGGGATATTTCCTGCAGGAGCTGCGGCCGTGGAGAGCCCCGGCGGGAGCAGGTTGTCCCTGAAGGACTGCAGCCCGGGGAAGGGCCCGCGCTGGAGCAGGGAGACGTGTGAGGAGGGAGGAGCGGCCGAGAGGGGCTGTGATGGACTGACCGCAACCCCCATCCCCATCCCTCTGCACTGATAGAGGTGGGGTGTCAATAGAGGAGCTGGGAATTAAGGAGTGAAGTTAGCCTGAGGAAAAGGGTAAGAGTGGAGTGAAGATATTAAGTTTATCTTTGATTCTCACTATCCAAATATATTTTAATTGACAATAAATTAATAATATTTTAATAATTAGTAAAAATAATAATTATTAATGAATAATTAACAATAAATAACTAATAAATTAATCATATTTTCCCCAAGTCGAGTCTGTTTTGCCTGTAACAGTAATTGGTAAGTGATCTCCCTGTCTTTATCTCAACGCACAAGATTTTTCATCTTATTTTTTCCCCCTGTCCTGTTGTGGAGGGGGAGTGAGAGAGCAGCTGGGTGGGCATCTGGCAGCTGGCCAAAGTCAACCCACTACAGTCCTCCACCACACACAGTTAAAAAGCATCTGAAGATGGTGGAAATACTGAACACACCATACTTACAGGTATATGTACACTTACACTGCTCTGAGAGTGAAGTGTAGATATAACATTTGGGGCTGTAAGATCTTCCATGCCCACAAAGATGATGGAAAAGGATCTTCATAAAAAATGGAAAAGAGAATGCACATGCAGCATCAGTAAGGAAAGATCTACCAAAACGAGAATTAGCTACAAAAAGGACAGACATGCTCTCTGAATCAGAAAGCTTTCTGATAAAGTTTGCCACTCTGAGACTGACAATGAGCAGACAAAAAAAGCAAGTGAAATTCAGTTCATTTTAATGAGGATACATAGCTGTGTAACACAAGCCACAAAACATCCCACAAAGGCTCCGCTACCACTGTTACTACAGCTAGTGGCCAGGCTGGTCTAGCCCAGAAAATGTACTCTTCTGCTTTTATCACATTGTGAGAGAAGAAAAAAAGATGGATGGGGAAATCAGCAACAGCAACTTGCAAACAACTTGACAAAAAAACAAGCAATCTGAATTTCTCTTCCTGTGAAGGCATGTCAGGAGATGAATGGTCATTGCTTGCCCTCCAAAAAGCTGTCATAATGTCAGCCCATGGGCATGTTTTTCAGTTGTTACTCCATTCCATGCTCTGAGAAAGAATAGCATGATTTCTTTTTCACTCATTTTAGTATCACCTGCAGCAACTTAAGTAGGGTGTAAGGAGAAAAGCAGGACCCTTTTTTCCTTTTCTTCAATCCTGTTGTTCAGTAATCACCTGGAGCCAAGAAAGCATCTGTTTGCTCCAGAGCTGGCTTCAAATTCACAGCAGTGATCTGTACTCCAGATTGCTCCCAACACCACCACTGGGAATCCTTCTTGCTCTGGAAGGCAGCTGGAATCTGCCTGCATCTGTATCACCAGCATATCCCATCTGCTCCCGTAGACAGCTTTGTATGATGGCAAGACTACCTGTTGTGAAAGCATGGCTTTTTGCAAGCACTGTCTCCTATCATAAATAATTGAGGAGGGGACCCATGCAAATTTCATGAAGTTCAACAAGGCCAAGGGCAAGGTCCTGCACCTGGGTTGGGGCAATCCCCAGTATCAATACAGACTGGGGGATGGATGATTGAGAGCAACCCTGTGGAGAAGGACTTGGGGGTACTGGTGAATGAAAAGCTGGACATGAGCTGGCAATGTGCACTTGCAGCCCAGAAAGCCAATTGTATCCTGGGCTACATCAAAAGAAGCATGGCCAGCAGCTCGAGGGAGGTGATCCTCCCCCTCTACTCCTCTCTTGTGAGACCCCCCACCTGGAGTACCACATCCAGCTCTGGGGTCCCCAGTACAAGAAAGACATGGACCTGTCGGAGCGGGTCCAGAGGAGGGCCACAAAAATGATCAGGGGGATGGAACACCTCTCCTATGAAGAAAGACTGAGAGAGTTGGGGTTGTTCAGCCTGGAGAAGAGAAGGCTCCGGGGAGACCTTATTGTGTCCTTTCAATACTTAAAGGGGGCTTATAAGAAAGATGGAGAGAGGCTTTTTACCAGGGCCTGTAGTGACACGACAAGGGGTAATTGTTTTAAACTAAAAGGGGTAGATTTATATTGGACATGAAGAAGAAATTTTTTTTGCAATGAGGGTGGTAAGACACTGGAACAGGTTGCCTAGAGAAGTTGTGGATGCCCCCTCCCTGGAAGTGGTCAAGGTCAGGTTGGATGGGGCTTTGAGCAACCTGATCTATGAAGGATGTACCTGCCCATGGCAAGGGGGTTGGACTAGATGATCTTCAAAGGTCCCTTCCAACCCAAACCATTCTATGATTCTATAATACTCAGAATCACATTAATAATGCAGTGACCATTTCAGGTAGTTTTATGTTACAGCTGGTTCCTCTCTGGTGCCATTTATTATTCAGTACTAAGCCAGTGCCAAGAAGTCTGACCGCGGTGTACCTGGCAATATTGTGCCCACAATTCAACAGCCAGTTTCAGTTGGCTCTGGAGAGGAGGGCTGAGCACTTCTGAAGAGAGGGAGTATGCAGTTCTGCTCCATTAGCCATTTCCAGTTCTTGCCTTCTCAAGAAAAAATCCAAGGCAATAATACTCTTCATGTGGAGGTAATGGACACATTTCATCACTGAGTCCACAACTGAGAGACTTAAGTATTCCATGTTGCAACACAGAAAAAAACTGTTGAGAGAAAGAAAAAAACTAACGTCTCTACTTTGGGAAGGGCAGAATTGCTGGCAAGATCCATATTTTGTTTGAAAACAACCAAAGTCCATAATGGTGCAAGCAAAAGGGAGGAATCATTTGGTGTCTGAAAAACCTCAGCCTACTCACCTGCCTTCATGCCTCCAGAATCGTTAAGCAGGAGAAGGAAGAGGTATTGACTGGGCCATTTTTAAGTGGCACGCTCCTTTCCAAAAATGGTAGCGTCCCTCTGTTTAAATGGAGCCTGTGCCACTGACAGTATTACTACATAATTTCCATGCTATTCTGAAACAGCAAGAGTAATCAATCATTTACTTATCACAGGAGCAAAACAGACTTTTCTTGGAGGGAGTGTAAAAACTGCTACAAGAAAGTAATTTTGCCAATTTGAGTGTTCCACTTGACAACTATTTGCATAATAAGGTTTTGCCAAGATAAGAAGATTGGTAATTTTCAGCAGCATGGAGGGGATTGAAGTTTTTAAGCTTTTTTGCCCACTATCTACACACTCACAGACCTCCGCTCTTGATGTATGGTTCTTTTTAAAGTCCTCCATCTGTCTCTGTTGTGTAATGAATTCTGTCACTCTCAATTGTGCTCCTGAGCAGTGAGCAGTGGAAGGGAGTTTGCATTTTGAYTATAAAAAGGTACTGTCAGCTCTTATTACAATGGAAAACCCATCCCCATGTGAAATTTTAAGGCACTTATAAGCTTAGTCTCCCTCTCAGAAGCCGCCTGTAGATCACGCTGTCACCATTTGACAGGGTGTGCAGGAGAGCAGAGGGCTGGGCTGCACTGCCAGAAGAGAAGTTCAGAGAAATGGAAGTAAATCCAGTTTCCTCCCTGAGAAGCTCATGGGAGGGATACAGCAGTGCAAATGCCGTCATGTAAAAGTTTTTCCACATGCAGCTTGTACTGGAGCTCTGAAGGGCTGTCTGGAGGAAAAAGATGGCAGGAGAAGATCAAGGCTGTCAGCTTAAGTCTCTTTCCTTCTCCTCACCCTCATGAGCCAGTTTATCTCATCCTGAGACTTGTCAGCAATTTTCTATTTGGGACAGTGGGAGGGCAGGAGGAAGATAAGCAGAGCTTTTACAGGTTAAGTATTAACATACTTTTAGGGGTTTTGATAGCAAAGTGCTCTAGAAGGATTAGGATGTTAGAGAAAATGTAGAACACATCTACACTGTGCCATGGAAAGCGTTGCAGAGATCCCGGGCTGGTGAGAATAAACCTGCTCAATGTGGTGCTGTGTCAGCTCACTCCRGGAGTTATACCGTCACTCCTGCACAGTGCAATCCTCCAGCTAACAGGCCCAGCAAAGACAACCGCAATAAATGAGCTTTGCCTAAACATCCTGGAAGCAGGTTTTCAGATCCAAAGTGTCCAGTGTCCAGCCAGTTTGATGGGCAACTTTTAGCACAATCTTAGCTCTAGGTGCGGTGGAGGCGGACTTAGCTGGGTGAAGCAGAYGGGTGATAATCAATAGTAGTCTTGGCTGTAGTGAGCATTAACTAGTGTAGTTCAAGATCCTGAGGGGATAAACAGGAATAGGAGCCCAGTGCAGACCCTGGACTTTAAGAGAGCATGATTTGGCTTGCTAAGGGAAGCAGTCAGTGGGATGCCGTGCAAGGCAGCTCTGAAGGGCAAAGGAGTTCAGAAAAGCTAGCAGTGTTCTAAGGACAGCATCCTCCAAGCACAAGAATGGTGGGAACGGTGCAACTCAATACTCAGCAAAACAAATCGACATATCAGGAGACAAGCTTGGCTATGCAGAAAACTCATAACAGAGCTCCAATGCAAAAAGGCAATACTTAAGAGGTAGAAAAAGCAGGCTTTGAGCAGGAGGTTGAACTATAGACCTGCTGAGGTCCTTTCCAGCCTGAATTATCATATGATCTTATGTCATTCTCCTAGTAACCAATCACCACTGTGCATTTTACCTACCAATTTAAGGTACATTTTACCTACCTTACCTAAATTAAGAGCTAAATAATCTTCAAAATGAAGACACCCTTTTATTTACAGTTCAGGATTTATGTGTCCCTGGTCTATAGTCCTTCACCTGGCGAGGAATAAGCCCATGCACCAGTATGGGCTGGGGGCTGACTGACTGGAAAGCAGCTTTGCAGAGAAGGACTTTGGGGTCCCAGGTGGACACCTAATTACACATGAGCCAGCAACGTTCATTTGCAGCAAAGAAGTCCAGCAACGTTCATTTGCGGCAAAGAAGACCAACAACCTCCAGGGCTACATTAAGCTCATAAGCATTGACAGCAGGTCAAGGGAGGTGATCCTTCCTTCCCCTATACTCAGCCCTGGTGAGACACATCTGGAGTGCTGTGTCCAGTACTGGGCTCCCCAGGACAAGATGGGCATGGACTTACTGGAACAGGTCCAGCATAAGGCTACAAGTTCATTAAGGGAGTGGGCTATCTCATACAAGGAGAGGCTGAGAGAGCTGGGATTGTTCAGCCAGAAGAAGGGAAAGCTCAAGGGTATCTTATTCGCGTATAAATACCTGATGGGAGGAAGTGAAGAAGATGGAGCCAGGCTTTTCTCAGTGGTGCTCAGTGACAGAACAGGAGACAATGGGCACAAATTGAAATACAGGAAAATCCATTTCAACACAAGAATTAATTTTGTTGTTGTTGTTGTTGTTGTTGTTGTTTTGTGAAGGTGCTCAAACAGGGGAACAGGTTGCCCAGAGAGGTTGTGGAGTCTCCGTCCTTAGAGATATGCAAACCCCAACTGGGCATAACCCTGAGCAACTTGCTTTAGCTGACCCTGATTTGAGCAGAGGGTTGGACTATGCGATTTCCAGAGATGCCACAACCACAATTATTCTGTCAGTAAAACCTCCTGATGTGCATCCCTACCCAGCTCCCAGACATACATGGACTTCATAGTCTAGACCCAATAACATGTTTATCTTTGTCATCCCTCTGTCCTCTTATTACAGTGGCCCAGAGAGAACCCTTAACTGATTGCAGAGAAGCAGTATGTAGAGCTTTAACTGCACAGTTAAAGAGTAGTTGTACCCAACAAGCAGGCAGTGCAAGGTCACAGAGCAGAAGTGGCAAAACACCGACTGGAGGCTACAAATGCTGCTGTTTGCTGTTCTCCAGTTTGAACTACCAGCTGCCATATTAAGGTGGGAACTGGCATGCTTACGGTGTTAAAACTCCCTGTTAAAACTATATCTGTGCCTCCTAACCATTCCTCCACCCCCTCCCTTTAAAATACCTTTGTAAAACCCACTTTATGGTTGACAGCCTCTTATACACTTAGCAATTAAGAGTTTTAAAAGAAATAATCACAACTAACTAATAAACATTCTTCATTATTTTGAAGATGATAATAATCCCTAGCACTTGCATTGCACTTTACGTATTCAAGCAACATAGAATCATTAACTAATTAGTCCTTGCAAAGCTCATCTAAATATTATTATCCTGTTAATACAGAAAGAGAAGCTGTAAGAGAGAAGGTAGAGAATTTACCTAAGGGCATACATCAAGCCATTTGCAGAGACAAGATTGGAATTCAGCTCCTCAGCATCCTAATCCTTGGCTCATATCCCTCTTGCTGTCTCTGATAATATGGGCTAAATTATACGATGGTAGGATCATTTTCTTTAATATTCATCCCCAAATGCATGACATTGAATATTACATTTCATCTCTTTGTTGTCCTCAGGATCACTTACTTCTTTCTCCCTCCCCTTCTGCACTGATATTACCTCCTGCCTTTATATCATGAGCAAACATTAGTAGCACCTAGGGTCTAGCTCCCATTTATGCAACAGCACAGGGATAATCGGCTGGGCCATGTTATCCAATGAGTACACAGTGCAAAATTCAGGCACGCATCTTTGAGCAGGGGTAGGAAACTCTATGTCTTAAAGGAACATCCTTRTCAATGGTCCACAGACAGAAACTCCATCGTATGCAGGCCTTTGTTATTCTTCTTCTGGTGCCTCAGCTTCACAAGGAGGGGTGCAGGCTGATTTACCCCAATACTGTTTATACCTCCAAATTTGTGTGGGGACCAGCTCCCTTCCATGTTCTTTTTAGATAAACTAGGGGKTTTTTGTTGTTGTGGTGGTCTTTTTTGTTGGGGTTTTGGGTGGTTTTTTCCCCATTTGTATCATTGATACATGAACGACAGACCATCACATGAAAGTATCACATTGTAAGTCTAAAACACAAGGAAGGACTTTTTTTTTTTCTGTCCATGAATCTGGACTGTGGAAATCATTACCGCAGGAGAAAGTGGATGCTAAATGTCTATGTGCATGCAAAATGTGAGTAGAAAAATCATGGAAGAAAAACATATATGTATATATCCATCAAAGAGTATTAAGCACATGGATAACATTTTTGGTGGTGTTCGGGATGTATCATTACTTGCCTGTCCCTGTTGTGCTCCAGCATGTTAAAATTATATGAAGAAAGTCAAGTCTTCAAACCTATGCATAGTAAACCCCTATGCAGAAACCCTACACAAATCAACCAAATTTGGGATAGTTCTTGATCTCCTACTGTACTCTCTCAGTATGTTCTCACCCTCGTTTTATTTCCTGCAGCTGTCATCCTGATTCCCTAAAGTAATTTTGGTTAATTGAAAAGGAATGATTGCTTTTGAAGGCACTTTTCCTCATGAGGTAAATAATGTTTTTCCTTTTACCTTAATGTGCAGTTGGATTTTGTTAAAAGTATTTAGTTCATTTTAATTATTTACCTTTTTAAATTGAAAAAAATAAATTAAATTATTATTTTCCACACCTGTAGGGACAATTCTCCCAAAGAAATGTAGGATCTGAGCCTCAGCAACTACCAGCAGCATGCGAATGTTTGGTATAATGAAGTTGGTTTGTGTCTGTGACTGCTCTTCCTTCCACCCATACCTGCAGCAACATTCAATGTGCTCTTTAGCCTTCCAGTACAGCCCCCTTTTGCCGTTGATGAGGAAGGAAAGATCAAACTACGATCCCGCAGTCCTCAAGACTGGATCTGAACTGCTGGATCACTAGCCAGTGATCAAGTTTGAATGTGCCATCACGTTTCTGTTGAATTATTCAATGAAACAGAGTTCCTGCTATCTTCATGTGGTATCTGATTTAATAGAAACTTAAAATGACAGGGAGATAACCCCTGGCTGACATACAGTTTGTCATGGCAAAGTTACTCCGGACAATTTTTGAACACATTTTAACCAGGTGAATGTCTTTAAACAATCAGTACACTGCATTGCATTGACGCAGCTTTTWAAATTTGGTATTAATAGTTCAAAATACAAATTTCAGAACCGCAGCCTGAGCTTTTATGTAAGTTACCATATACCTTTCTTTGAAGCTTATGTGTGTATTCATTTTACTTCCAAGGACTCACTGCAAATAATGACAGTAGTGGCTAATTCCCAGGTAAGCTTTCCCCAGTTTAGTTACAGTGTTTACATGGTGTGTATTTACATCCAGAGTATATCCAACAGAGCTAGTCTGGTATTCTCCATCAACTCTCTGTGAACCAGTGCCTTCAGACGTCTCAGCTACCCTGTGAGCATCCATTAAGGAACAGCTATATTTGTGGTTAGATATCTTCTTTTCATAGAAATCAGGGAGTTTATTGTTCCTTGGGTCCTACTTAGTGCCTCCTCAGCCAAGATGCTGTCCCTGTTACTCTTCATGCTGGAACGAACCGGGAACACTAACGTGTTCATTTATAGCATCTCGTCTGAAAAGTGTTAATTGGAACCTGAGGTGTGGTAGCTTTTTCAGATGCTCTAACCTGACTGTAAGACTATATTAAACTAGTATTCTCTCTAGCAACAGAGAACACTTGAACTATGCATTGGGTAGGACTCAAAACTCCTGTGATGGTTTATAAAACTCAAGGTCATACCAGTCAGCTCCAAGCAGATTAYGGAAAACGAATCTGTGGTGAGGAACAGTAGGAAAATTAGCAAAATAACATTATTTTGATTTTGGTGCAYATGCTTCCTATAATAATGGGCTTGTAATATTTAAATACATTATCTTAACTAAAATCCGTACSACCTTGGCGAAACTTTCCATCCCAGTTGTGTATCATACACCCTTTAYTAACAGTTGTGCTCCATGGTGATGTTCATACCACCACGGAAGCTGTACAAGACCAACATGGTTCAGCTTTAAAGAGTTGGTTTTTTTTTCAGTGGAGGAAGCCTGTGATGAGAGGAGGGAAAGCTGAGGGAAGCATCAGCCCAAAGAAAGCTGTAGTAGCCACTGCAGAAATTATTAATACATGCAAGCCAGAGGGGCTTCTGATTGCAGATGGAACAGATTTCTTTACTGAGTTTCTAAAGCACTCAGTCACTTAACCTTTTTGGTTATGTAGATCCTTCTTTCTTTGCCTCATCAAATGTCTTGGGGCAGCCTAGTTGCCACGTGTGGTATATCACACAGTCTGCACTGATAACCAGTCTCAAACACTTATCACAGGATGGGTTGAATTCTTAATTGGAGGAGTCTTTCTCTCCCCACTGGGAACCTAGATGATTTAGTTTAAACTAGATATATCATATTTAGATGGTTAAGGTTAGCTACAGCAAATCCTACTGCTTTTTATAGATAATTCATAAACTGTTTCTTAAACCGAAGTGACTCTCCACATACTTCTAGCTTGCATGAAGACTGTGTGAGTGTGCCTTTGTGTACTATGTGGTGTGACTGAAYCTGCCTTCCTTAAAGATGTTCAGCCTTCAGGTAGCAACAATGACCACAAGACATTTCCCATCCAGATTTCTGAGGGATAGATTTTATGCCCCATTGCTTTTGGTCTGTTTTCTTAGAGCAGGCTGCTAGGATTTAAAGGCGAGTATTTTTCCAAGTGGTCTCATTACAGATCAGCTCTTTAATTACACCTACTAAAGAAGTAATGCATAGTGATATCCTGAATTTGCCCCTAATTAAAAATACTGTACTTAAAGCTTGCATGATTCCCTTCTGCTGAAATCTTTAATCAGGAGACAAATAAGGCTCTGGAGCCTTGATTAATAATAGGACCAAGTGCTCTGCGGCTAAAAATGCCAGGGTATTAAATTTCTTTAAGTCACCTGGTGTCCCCATCTAATAGAGATCCTGGCAATGATACTTATGCAGTAGTACAGAATAATTGAGGCATAAAGTTACAGGTCCCGAATGAGACAAATGATACTAATTCTCCTGAAGACAAGTCTGACGTGGATGTGGGCACTAATGTAATAAACAAGATACCTTTGTAATTGCATCATTAAACAAAATAAATGGCCTCCTCCTAAGTATTACCCATGAAATCTAATGCACAGGTAAGATGCACTGAAATCCCAACAAATCAAAGTACATGGGAGCTTGGGAAAACACACACAGATAACTATCCTAAACAAAAAAAACCCAGATATGACAGTCTTGAAAGTTAGATGAATTTTAAAAGTAACAACTTATGCAAAGAAGAAAAAGGTGTCAGATTCTTTTACTAAAAGTACTGTTTTTGTATCACACACAGAAACAAAGCAAACATAATCCAAAGCTCATTGTATATGAGCAACGTTTTCTCTAGGCTGGTTTGAGAACAGCTGGTGGCAGAACAGATTCACCATTCTCAGTAGCTGTGAACGTTTCAAACTACAATATTAGGAAGAAGGTACCTTCCTGATTCTTTTTTGGTACAATTGCCTCTTTTTGAAAGGAACTGTGTCGCGTAATGATACTTGTTGGCTATTTTACTGTACTTAACGTAATCAGACATTGTCACTTCAGATGCATAAAGGAATGAAAGTGATAAGAAATAATTCCACAACAGGTCCCAGGTACCACTAGAACTATATGGGGAACACTGTCACAGGAGCAGCCTGTGAGTCCAGCAGAATTAAGAACTGGAGAGGGGAGACTGAGATACTGTTCTTGAAATGTGTTTGTTATTATGATTTATTTAGGAGCACATACTGACAGGGACATCGGCATTGGTACCCTGTCCCCTGCTATTGCCAGCAACCACATCTTAATCCCTGCTTGCCAGCTGATCAGGCTCCATCTGAACCCTAGTCAGATGGTCTCCCCTGGACAGTCCTAATCCAAGCTTAGCATGAATTTATTCATGAGCATGTTATAACTGTTTGTTCTTACAATATTATTGATCTTAGGGATAAACAGTTCCTCTCAGCCTTTATTTTCCTATGCTACCATGCCATATAGAGAAAATCTTAGCTATTAGTGACTCTGCTGAAGTGCCAGGCACAGGAGCTCTGTTTTTGGCATTCTACTCTGGAAAGCAAACGGGTGAATTTCCTGGAATGCTGGAAACTTTATCCATGTGCTGCCAGTATTTCTATTACCTGAGCTAGCCCGTAAGAAGCCAGCTAGCATGTTTCAGTGCTAAGCTGCAGACTGCAGCAGATATAAAAGCCTGCCTTCAGGTAACACCTCCCCTCTCCCCATCATGTCAGYAGCTCTGCTAAGCTCTGCTCTTACCTGAACTCACTTCTGCTGTACAGAATGACATACAATACCCTGAGGTCCCCACAGCATCTGATACAAGGGCAGTAGTGACTCCTTAGCACCAGAAATATCTTGCCTACCACATCCTGTGGCCACATGCATCTTTTCATGACCTTGCACATTAATAATTTATACTCACCCTGGTATGCACAAGCTTTTTTCTTTCTCGCTTCCAGCCGACGAGATATCGTTTTACAGTGGAAATTATTAGTCCCTAAGTGAATAACCTGGTACTTTCTGTTAGGAAATGTATTTGCTGCTTCACTAACATGGATAAAACTATTCTTCCTCAGTGGTAGCCTTTTCTTCCTCTGAACTCCCAATACCTCCTGACTGTGCGCCAAGGTAAAATAACATATTATGAAAATACTAAATAAGATTAGTCCCAGTTTGTACTGTCAATTCAAATCCATCAGCTACTGATCATATCTTAACATCTCCCCTTAAATCAGTATCTTACCCACTTTTAAGTGTCTTCTGTAATCTCTAACTTTTTCAAATTAATTATTCACTTTCCGTGTGATAATATATCAGAGAGCTTACTGAGTTTTACGTGCATGCCATCAGCTTAATTTCCTTATCTAAAAACTCTTGAATGTTATTATAAAAATAAATATTTTTGTAGCTGACTTAGCAATTGGATGTTGGTCTCTAAAAATAGATTACATAGAAAAAGACAGATAACAAACCAGCACATGATTTTCATCTTTAGTTTCCAGTGGGTAATTCCAATATGGAATGGTATGCGAATTAAAAGCTTCTGGTTTCCACCCCAGAAGTGGCTGCATACCACTAGCCAGGAGTGCAATCCTTGCACATACAATCTGAATATGATCCCTGGGAAGACAGATGAGTGGAAAATTATAGTGAAAGCAGTTGTAGCCAAATAAAAAGATCCCTTGTGACTCCATCTGCAGAAAATAAAGTGTTATTGAAAAATAAAATCTTTTTTTTTTTTTTTTGTTGGTGTTGCAGTGTAATAATTCTCATGTTGTTTTGGCTTAGGTGGAATTTTAGTTGAAATGCATGTTTTAAAGACCGTGGATTTGTAGAAGCCTCATAAAATGCATAATATAATGTGCACTTATAATAAATATTGTTAATCATGCTTATGGTAGTACTTACAGGACAGGAAAAAGGGGTCTGGAATAGCAGGCACTGTACAAATACTGTCAGTCCTTCACTAAAGGATAGTCACTGAAGTGCTTATGATGAAATAGGTGAAATCAGCAGAGTGGGAAAGGTCAGCCTGGTGTATGGGACAACAAAAAGTGGACTGTCGCTTCCTTCCCCAGTACTGGTGGAAGTCATAACGACACGT